>OY482671.1:74125248-74277305 GCA_960531455.1 Urophora cardui | reverse complement strand
AGACAAATAAAGAGCGTAAAACGAGCGCTTACGATGGGACCAGGCGATCGTCGCTTAGCAAAAAGAATTAATTTGCCTTCGACTGTCGTGAAAGCAAGTGGTCGTTGCTTGAAATTCTTTTGTTTTATTTGCAGAAGCCAGACAACAAACAAAACTATCAAGAGTTTGCATATAACATACATACGTATGTATTTGTATACGTACGTTGTTTCATAATTTCGCAAGGCGTGCGCAGCATGACCCTGCTCGCTCAACATCTGCATGCAGACTGATTACAGTGATGGTAGATACTTTTTTGGAAATTCCCTACAGAGCAAGAAAAAAATCCCTACTTTTCCCTACGCTTGTTTCAAATTTTCCCTACGTAATTCCCTACACTTTTTTTTTAGTTATTTCCATGCTAGAACAATGAAGAAACCGCACGGCAGTAGATGAACGTTTTTTCTTTTACTAAATAATGAAAATCGGTTGTTCTACTGCATACTGCATACACACTGGCTCTCAAAGAAATCAAAAAAAAAAAAAATACAATAAAATACTGATGATTTACTGTTTTGAACAATTATTATAATAAAAAAATATGTGTATTAATGCGTTGTATGTAACATATATATCGCACGCTTTATGCAATAGGGATTTAACTCGAAATTTTCGATTTCTGGGGTTTTGCCATATATTTCAATAACTGGGTCATGCCTTTGAGTCTAGTCTTATAAAATACTCAAAACGATAAAAATGGCGGAAATAAAAGTGATTTTGTAGTTAGCCGTAGAAGGAAACTCTTTGAAATTATAAGAGCCTATACACACTTGCGACTCAATCGATTTAGTCGAATTGGGCTTTTGAATGCAAATCCAACTGTTTCAGTTGTTCGACTAATTGAATGTACCCCGCTAACAATTTTGCCAGACAATTTCTGATTCAGACAATTCTGAAAATATTCTGAGTAAAAAGTTGAGTATCTGGACAAATCTTTCGGATTTCTTAGGTATTTCTATCAGAAATTTCTGGGGAAATTATTTTTTTCTCATCCGACAAATCTTATAGATATCGGACAGATTTCGTGCACATACATATGTCAAAATATTTTCAATTTATTCTTTTGTACAAGAAAATTTCTATTTGTAATCGGTACAAAATTAAAAAAAAAATTAATAAAACAAAATGTGCAATATAAAATATGCATTACATATGTACACACACTTGATATATACATAAAGATAGCCGGATATGTAGCGTCAGGCCTTAAAAAAAAACAATGGAATAATAGCTGTGCCGATTTGGACTTGGTTCAATTCTTTATTATTTCCGACATAGTCAGCTTTTGCAGATTGCTGCCTATGTACACACAAACATGTATTGGAAGCCAAAGTGTGCGAATAATCCTGTAATGTATATCGCTGGTTCGTTACCATACTCAAGGAAGCTTATTAACGGCTCTGGCGGAATGCATGAAAAACGTTTTAAATACATATAATAGATCTTAGACTAAGCCCTCATGTATACATATATATACATATGTATCTAAATTAATTTACATATAATAAATACTTTAATAATTAATTTGCCACTACATTTATTCGAATTTTAATTGAAAATTCTTTAGATATCTGTAAGATATCCATCAGATCCTTCGGCATTTAAATCAGAAATCCTCACGATATTTCTTGAGATATCTATAAGATATCCGTTAGATTCATCGACAAATATTGCAGAATTCTGCACGATTTTCTTCAGATATCTGTAAGATATCAATCAGATATGTCGGAAAACAATAGAATTTCCCCTCATTGTTCCTTCAGAAATCTGTTAGATATCTGTCCGAATCGTCGGTAAAAAACACAGAATTTCCCAAGACATGTCTGTAAGAATTCCTGTCAACGTCTTCATACATTTCTCTTGAAGAAGTCGTACAGAAAACTTATTGATTTCGGAGTTTTTTGCCGACAATCTGATAGAAATCTAACAGATTTCGGGTAAAATTGTTAGCTGGGTAGTGTGAATGCTTCCATACATTCCAAATCAAAGCCCGACTAAATCGATTGAGTCGCAAGTGTGTATAGGCTCTAAAATTTTGTTTGCGTTTTCCCAAAAAAATTTTTTTTTAGTTAAATCCCTATTGAATAAAAAAAAAAACAAAAAAAAGTTTATTGCGTCAAATACTTTGCTTTAGCCCATATGACACTACGTTTTTTCTGGTATTCTACAAGGTTTTTTGTGTGAAGGAGATGGTCAAATACAGTTTTGCGTTGTTGTAAGCGGGCAAGCTATATTGAAAAAGCCAAACGAAATACCAACAAAATACCATCTAGTTGGTCGTAACGGAAAAAAAATCGGAGCTAAGAGCGTAGCCAGAGCAAAAAAATCTTTTGCTCCGATGCCCTGATTAAAAGTATCGTGTTATTAGATAGTTCACTATACGGTATTCCCTCTCCAATTACGTCGTTGAAGGGTTCGCGATTGAACTCGTCTTCGCAGCATTTTCATTATTCAGATCGACTGTCAGTGTTGAAGTGAAAAAAAGTTGAATTGAAATTTTGATTTGACTTTGCCAAAAAATCCCTACATTTAGCTATTTTATAAAAATCTGTCCTTCTTTCCCTACGGTCACTTTTTTCCGACTAAAATCCCTACATGTAGGGAATTTTCCCTACTTATCACATCACTGACTGATTATTGTTTGTCATTTTCCACTTTGGCCTACAGTAGGCGCACCAATACACACTAATTTTCGGAGATTGTTTGAATGTGTTTGTGTGCCCATCCCTGATCTAAACCTATCATGGAATTTAAAAAAAATCTCTGTTTTTGGAGTAGCCCACTCAGTTTTTTGTCTAAAAAAAAAACAAAAATTAGCTTAGTTATCCTACAACATCCTATTTTCATATTCTGTGGCTGGAGATACCCCACATGTCTAATGTACAACTGTGTATAAATAAACACATTCCGTACTGAAAAAGCCCCATTCAGAGTAAGTATGAATACACACGTGTTCGCCTAAAATAATGTGATGTTTACATACAAACATACAGAAGCTTTTAAAATATACACGACCTTTCAACTGGAGCGATATCTACATTTGAAATTTGAATTTAACTTTGTACTCTTGTTAGTTAAAATTTAAACATTTTATTTTTGCAAAATATTATTGTCAAGTTAAATCGGCAAACTTGGCGACATGAGGTAGCGAGAGTACAAAGAAAGAGCGAATGAGTGAGGGTGAAAACAGAATCGGAACGTAACGACACGACATTGCAACAACGACAGTACCTTGACGTAAAAATGTCGGCGCGAAGCCAGTGACTGAAACATAATAAATGCGGCAACGACCACCCCTACAGAAGGCTCGTTGCTGGCACATTATAGTTTTTCATTCACAGCTAAAAAGTTTTTGGTTCAGATCGTAATTTTTTAATGTAAAATAATAAATTAAATAGTTAAATTTATTAATTGAATGCTTTAAACTGTTATTATATTTGGTTGTGTATAAATACTTCTGCTTTTTTTGTAAAGTTTCGTTAGATTTATTGAGTTGTCAAAATTTTCATATTTTATAATGCAGTGGCAACTCATTGTCCGCTCGTCGTCGTCACCAAAATTAGAAATCGGCCTAAGTTGACGACAACGTAATTTTGTCGGTGGACGACGTCGTGCCGCGTCGTCTTTATTATAATTGCTTTCATAAGAATGCATGGGTTTTAATTTTGACAGGCTGTCGTTGTCGCCATGTCGTGTCGTTACGTTCCGATTCTGTTTTCACCCTTAGTGAGCAGAAAACCAGCGACGATGACGGAAGGTCATAATATCACAAAAATAGATATACTCATTAAGGTTGTTCTCTGTGTCTAATATTTTTGGCGAGATATCATGATATCTTGAGAAATTTGCCACACAGAGAGAGCGCACCTTGAAGAAAATAAAATTCTAACTGACTTCATTGTGAACTAGCATGTTAGTCATATTCTTTCCACTCTTTATACGACTGTTGTCGCTTTGCTTTGCTTGCTCCAATTTCGAATTTATTAAATTTTTATCTGAATAAAATAAAATACTTAAAAAAAGAACTAGAAACATAAATTCAAACTCACTTCTCATAGAAGACTATTGTGAATGTAATAACATGGTTGCATTTCCCGTGATATTTTTCTCATGATATCAAATATCACCGGTTGGGGTATGAGAAATTTGCCGAAGCTCCAAATTTGACAAGACGTGTATTTTGTTGTTGTGTTCGGCAAATTTATCACACTTATGTCATCTCGGCAAATTTGCCAGGCTGTTACATATATAAATATACGCAAACAAGCGACATTCACCTACGATGTTGCTACGCCACTTGCTGAGCGACGACTAAATCGTTTACAAAAGAAAGAGCATAACGTGTCTGTGTGATTTGAGAGCGATCAATTGATCTATGAAACGCCTATCACTGGTCTAATATAAGCAGTGACTGCCAGACCAAACACAATAGAGCGTTCGCAGTATTTGGCAGTGATTTTCTTATATATTAGACTGTTTCCTTTTACCTTGGACACGTGGTTACATAAATTTACTTACCATTTTCAATTAAAATAATCAATCTTTTTTCATTTTTTCCTCTGCTCTTTCTTCTTCTTTGCTTTTGCATCCCGCCAGCAATATTTGCTAGTAGAAATCAATTAAATTAAAATTAAATTCTCTCTCACAAAATTAGTAAAAATATATCACATTGGATAGTACGGAAACAGACATAAGTTCACATCAACACTTATAAGTTGGCTGCGATTCAAGGCAGCGGCAGCGAATTTAGAATTTGGGCTAAACGGAGCGGTGCTGCCAGCTGCCTCTGCTGTATTATGTGCCGCTTCATTGCAAACCGTAGTTTCTAAAAATCAGCTGATTTCGAAAAACGATCGCTGCTACTGCCACAGCGCTATTGTAATTCCGGCTTTAATGAGAATAACTTATGCGCCAAGTTTCGTGAAGATATTTTAATTTTTTGAGCTAAAATTAAAATTTGTATCTAAATCATTTTTTGTATGTGTCCGAGGGAGGTACCCCTAAGGGTTGACAGATTTCAACCATTTTTGGAAAATTGCTTAATTAGCTCACATATAAAAGTCCGACATAACTTGATTCGCCAGAGAAACATCTCGCTAATAAACCGTCTCCATCTCCACGTGGCTGATCGTTATTCAGTTTAACATTTCTCTTTGTTGTTCTTCTTAAATGTTTGTATGCAGGGCCGTAGCCAGAAATTTTTTTCGTGTAGGGTTTTGTTGTGGATTTTTTTGTTTTTGAGAAAAATATATAGCCTATTTCTTGCACTAAATAAAAATAATAAAAAAATTATTTTAATTTATTTAATTTAACGAGCACAGGCCCAGGTTATATTTTATTTTTTTATTTTTTAGAAACTAGAAAAAAACTTTTTAAGCATGGATGTAACTACAGCTGTTTCACCTTAGATCCCTCTAAGACTCATCAGGTTACTTTTGCTTCTGCCAAGACTCGAACTTGCGCAACTTGCAGTACAATAACTACAGTTCTAACCGCTGACCTATTGCCTGCCTTCGACATCTGATAGAATTATTATTCGCTACTTATGTTTAATCATACAATAATATGTAAATATGTACATATGTATGTGCATAAGTTAGAAACGAATTATAGTAGGAAAGAAACTAGCAACAAATTTTCTATCAGATGTCGAAGGCAGGCAATAGCTCAGCGATTAGAACTGTAGTTATTGTACTGCAAGGTGCGCAAGTTCAAGTCTTGGCAGAAGCAAAAGTAACCTGATGAGTCTTAGAGGGATCTAAGGTGAAACAGCTGTAGTTACATTCATGCTTAAAAAGTTTTTTTCTAGTTTCTAAAAAATAAAAAAATAAAAATAAAAAAAAAAAATTAGTTTCTAAAGTGCTATTTAGAAGAAAATTTTTTTTCCAGAACTTTTGATTTTCAAATTAGGGTTTTTATAAGAAGTTTTAAAAATCAGGAAACTTTTATTCATTTAAAAATTAGACTGTTCTATTGCAAACACGGTGAATACTTTATTTTTGGTGATTTTATCCAAGTGAAAAAAAATTATATCTTATGGACGAAAAATTCGGTTAGATTACCCAACCATGTGGAAACGAAAACAGCTGTAAAAGTTCGCCCCAAGATTTTTAGCTTATGTTGAGACTCCAACTTGTTTTTTTTTCCACTTTTTTTTTGACATCCGATTTTTAAAATTGATAGATATGTCATTATTTTAGTCGAATCGAAATTGTAATGTACAAAAAATACGGCCTTGTTTGTGTGTTTGCTTAGTTTTGCGCCTTTGTTTTGGGCTGTGTGAGATTTCGATAGATTTTCGATACAAAATAATAGAAGACATCGATATCATCGAGGTTGGCAAGATGATTCAGAATGAAACAGTGTTTCAATCTTCACTCGCTCTCAGAAATTTGTATGGAAATTGGCGAGTTTCGGCACTGGTTTTCGTGTCGAAACAAGATTGAGAGAGAAATGCAGAAAAAAAGAGCGAAACACGTTATGTGGAGACATGGTATAAGTCTTTTCGATTGGTAATCCAATGACAATCCCATTGAGCTACCACCGCCGTCAGCTTTGTTTCGCTTAATTCTCAGTTTTCCTTTTATTACAATCCACATACCAACAACAGTAGCTTAATGCAGGCCCAGGCATTTTTCTAACTGAGGTAGTGTTAGTAAGAGCGCAGTGAGCACACCAATCAAATGCTGTCGTTTGTTTCTGTTCAGTCACTGAACTTCAGTGGCTTACTATCAACCCTGTAGGGAAAATCTCTAGTTCCGAACTAGGTCGCTTCTAGTGCATTTTTCGACACTACTATTGCGAGCTAAATCTCTTTTGCATGTTATCATAATAATATATCGATATTTTTAAAATAGTACAGCCGATAATATTGACGATATTTTGAACTACCGTGCATCGATAATCAATAATTTTTTGCCATTTCGAGCCAAATTCGATATTTTTCATACATTTCTGCTTCGCTTCGAATTTAACAGCAGAACATTTTTTAAGAAGTGGTATAACCATAATGTCCGGGTGCTTGAATTTACATTACTTTCTTCTTCAAGCAATTCTTAATGATTTTTATGTTTATACTTCAGGATTCGTAGAATATCTGTAGATCCATCCAACTTTAACAACAAATATCTAGTAAACTATAAGTCTGCGGCAAGTTTGGATACCAGTTTTGAGATCTGTGAGAGCACCTCTAGCCCCGTTAAGAAGTGGTTTTACGCGGGACGTGGTTCCTTAATGTGAAGCCAGCCCTTTCGATATATTGATATATCGATGTTTTTACGCGGCATAAATCGATGTTTTTTTAAATATCGATACAATATATATCGATATATTTTTCCAATTTGCCCATCCCTAGTTTTTCCTACTAATTGGGTGGACCTACAGTTTTATGCCGGCTCCGAACGGCGAATGCATTTTTTGTGAGAAGCTTTTTCATGGCAGAAATACTCTCGGAGAGTATGCCGCCCACTGCCGAGAGGTGACCGCTGCTCTTAAAAAACCCAATAATTGGATTTTTACTAATTAGAAAAATTTGTTTGGCTCGGACCGTGGTTTGAACCCGAGACCTCTGGCATAGCAGGCGAGCACTCTACCCACTGCACCACAGCGGCCACTGGCTGGCGAATTTAACACGGCGATGTCCTAGGCGGTGTCAATTGTCACCCTCTGCACTACATTTTCGATAGTTCCGAACGAGTACTAAATTCTACAGTTTACACTAGTTCATTTATTGGCACATTTTCGATAGTTCTGAACTAGCTACAAGTACCTACAAATTCTACAGTTTTACATCTGCCGCTTAAGTGCAGACTTTGACATACTTCATGCAAGTGGCGCGATGGCCGACTGGCTAACGCATGTGCCTATCAATCTGAAGGGCGCGAATCCTGTCGGTGTCAAGGTGGCTGATAATTTTTTTTTTTTTGACTAATATTTTTTTATTTATCTATTATATAAAAATAAGTCGCATTTTCCTCCCTGATGATTTAACTCCAGAACGGCTGGACTGAATTAAATGAAATTTTGCAGGGATCAGGGATTAGGGATAGGAATAGGAATAGGGTTAGTGATAGGAATAGGAATAGGGATAGGTATAAGGATAGGGATAGGTATATGGATAGGGATTAGGGATTAGGGATAGGGATTGGGATAGGGATAAGGATAGGGATAGGGATAGGTATAAGGATAGGGATAGGTATAAGGATAGGGATAGGAATTAGGGATTAGGGATAGGGATAGGTATAAGGATAGGGATAGGGACAATGATAGGGATAGGGCAAGGATAGGGATAGGGATTAGGGATAGGTATACGGCAACACGGTAATCTAGGACTTTTCCTTTAGGCTTTATAGGAATAAATTTTAGGCAGAACAACGTCTGGCGGGTTAGCTAGTTTATTTAATAAAATTTACAGTAATATTTAAAAAGTAATAAAATAAAAAAAATTAAAAATAAGCCTGAGGGATCGGAAAAGCATAATTAGGGGATAAGAGGCTGCAGTTTGGAAGTAGCGAAATTTGCCAACGGGCCTGAAAAAATGACGATTGCGCGAGTTCAGGCCCAATGAAAATTCGAACATGCCAAATGCGAAAATGTGAGTGACTTTGGAGTGACAATCTAGTTGGTTTGAGTGAAAAAACAAATTGCAAACTCAAAACAAATATTATGATGAGTAATTTGTAACATGTGCGCTTTCAGCTGTACATGCTTGTCTGCTGATACCTACATACATATGTATGTATATGTATGCAAATACAAAGGATTTTCATAATTTCAATAATCTTCATAATACAAACAAAATTCTTAAGTTTATCATAAAAAAAATTAAAAAGCCGAAAATGTAAATTTCTGAAATAGATACCTACTAGAGATGAGAGAAACTGCGATTTTTCGATATCTGTGATTTCGGTGATTGCTATTTTTAAATCACTGCGATTTTAAACTGCTATTGCGATTGCATGGACTGCTATAAAATCATCAGTTACCGGTAGAGATTAATTTTGCGTTTTCTGAGCGATATCACCTGTCTTCATTTTATGTTCACAAAATGATAGCAATAACAACGTATTCCGCAGTAATTTCGCTGTTTGTAAACATTTTCAAAGATAAATTGTAAATTCAATAATTTTTTTTTTTTCTTATATTTCTATATACGTATGTGGTCTGCTCAAAAGTATAAACAAAAAGAAATTTATAATGCTTTTGCGATTGCGATTCACATAGGTGAACTGCTTACTTGGTACATCGATAGCAGTTCCCAATATATAGTGAACTGCTATTTTGAAAAATTGATCGCAATTGCGATTTGCGATTTTTTATTCACAGTGAAAAAATCACCGTTTGCGATATATCGCTCATCACTAATACCTACCTATGACCATGTCACAATAGGGTTCGATCCCCGGACTCTTGGGCATGTATGTACATACATACATACCTATGTATATTTATTTGCGAAAAATTGTTGGTAGGTATGTATTTTTATATATGTACACACATATTGATACATGCATATATGGATGTATTTTTGTCAACTGATATGCATACAAAAATACATACATACATACATACATATATTGCACGTGCATTCCATATGTACGTAGGGTAGATGTTCCAGTGAACGGACAGTACCCAGTGACCGGACACTAGCATGGTTTTTCTCTTATAAATAGAAAACCGTTAAATATTTTACATTAAATTTAATTTAAATCAAAGCAGGCATTCAATATTGACTATATTATAAATTTAATTTTTCTATAGATGTGACACAAGCTTTGTGATATAGCATTTAGTGGGTGGTTGTAGAGAAATGTATCAAAAAGTTATTTTTTTGCTAGTGGTATAGAGATTTTTAAAGTTGATGAATATCAGTATCTGGGCATGGAAACATGCCATATAGTGCATAATTCTATTGGCAGATGATGTATAATTACATTTAAACAGAAACTTTGTTGAAAAAATTCCAATTTTCTATAAAATTAGCTGTCCGGTTACTGGAACACCAATTTAGCCCTTGTTCCAATGTCCGGACAGGTGTCCGCTGACTGGAGTTATAGAAAAATATGTCTTGATCTAGTGACCGGATAGTCGGTTATATTTGAAATTTAACCTGTTTGGAACGCATACTGAATGTACTATTACAAAAAGCAAGCTCCGGAAAGAAAACTTTGAAAAATATATTAAAATTTCATGTTCAGATGTGCGAAATACTGCCTAAAGAATATCATATACGGAAAAAAAATATAATATCACAATAATTTTTTCAAATTTTTTAAAAGATGGGCTCTCATATTCAAGCTTTTAACGAAATAAAAAGCTGCAATTGTATTTATCGATTAAAATGTTGCTGAATTATAAGCATCATTGGCAAAATGCCCACATACATATATATGGAAAGGCAAACTGGATATTAACTGTCAGCTGTTATAGGTAGGTCGAAACCCGCTGAATGCAGAAGAAAGGGGAGACCTCCACTGCGTTGGGAAGATCAGGTGGACAGTGATGCTGGCTCCCTAGGTATTCCCAAATGGCGCCATGCTGCACGAAACAGAAATAGCTGGCGCGCTATGTTGGATTCGGCTAAAATCGTCTACACCTTTTTCAGTTTAAATTCAGAAAGTTCCAATTGATATTCAGAAAATTACAATTGAAATTCAGAATTTCCATTTGAAATTCAGAAAATTACAATTGAAATTCAGAACTTCCATTTGAAATTCAGAAAATTCCATTTGAAATTCAGAAAATTACAATTGAAATTCGGAAAGTTACATTTGAAATTCAGAAAATTACATTTGAAATTCAGAAAGTTACATTTAAAATTCAGAAAATAACAATTGAAATTCAGAAAGCTTCTTGAGTACTGTGAGGAGGTTTCTGAATTTCAAATGTAATTTTCCGAATTTCAAATGGAATTTTCTGAATTTCAAATGTAATTTTCTGAATTTCAATTGTAATTTTCTGAATTTCAAATGCAATTTTCTGAATTTCAAATGGAATTTCTGAATTTCAATTGTAACTTTCTGAATTTCAAATGGAAATTCTGAATTTTAATTGTAATTTTCTGAATTTCAAATGGAAATTCTGAATATCAATTGGAACTTTCTGAATTTCAACTGAAAAAGGTGTAGACGGTTACGTGCCAATTAAGTAAGTAAGTAAGTTATAGGTAGCAATCTTATAGCAGAAAGCATAAAGCAATCGGTCACAAGAGTGGGATTTATGAGGTCCCAAAATCTTATCTCAGCTTAAACTTCCATTCCGAAAGTGGTACTGATGGAAAATATTAAGCCCCATATATATCCCACCTTAATAGTTTTCACTTAATTTTTCAACATTTGAAATATATATGTTTAGGAAAAAAATTTTCATATCGTAGATAATTTAAAGTTTTATATAAACTAAAGACCTTTAGAAACTATTAACAGTAGGTAACACATGTATAATTTCCTGAAACATGTCTCCTTAAATCGCTTTAAGTCCTTTACATATGACCAATATATTATATCCTTTCATAGGCTGTTAAATAATATAAAATAAATAAACCAAGATGATTCCTTATTTATAAATAATTCTCCTTCATTAATTTTAAATCTAAATTGCTTTTAAGCATGGTTTTAGTTGTATTTTATTCGAAAAAACATATGTCCGGTCACTGGAAAAAGTGTCCGGTCACTGGTGAAAAAGTACTTTACTCAAAAAATATATTTATTCTGGAAAAACTAATAATTATATTTTAATTTTTATATGCTTATTCGATTAAGAATTAATTAGTGGTCTCAAATAAAATACAAATGTCTCAATAAAGTTAACTGATTATTTTATACTTGAGCACAAAGTTGAAAAAAAAGTTATTTGTCCGTTCACTGGAACATCTACCCTACCCCTTTGCATCCCTATACAAACTTCTTAAACCGTGCGTAAAAACATATGTATGTATCTATGTATGTGATATCCAACAACAACCATGACTGTCCTCCAAACCTATAGAAATAGAACAAGCAAAATTTTTCATTCATAAATTCAAAGCCAAATGAAATGTGGCAACGTAGCCGTCGTGCAAAACGACATCGATTTCAATAATTTTCTGTCCAGCTCGACTTCAAATAATTAATGGGTAACTGTGTAACCTAATAAAAACGCAAGTCGTAAATTAACGCATGCTCGCAAATTTTTCATATGCGTTGAACCGAAATTGACTTGCGGGCGCATACAGATAAAGAAATAGAAAAGTATAGAAAATCAGAGAAAATCTTGTTATTTTGTGGAATATGTATATGTATACCTAACACACACGATATCAAACGCAACTGTCAATTTTTTTGCAAACAATCAGCCACAATGCTTAAAGGTACGTTCGCGACGGCAATCAGAACCGCAGTGTTGTAAGTATCACGTTCTTCGCGTGTTTGTGGCAACACCTGCAAAAGTCAAACGTTCGTTTGACACATCAACCGTGCAGTTTGCTTGAATAATCGGCAACAGAAAATTTGTGTCTGCAATTTTTGCTTTTAAAAAATGGAAAGAGAAGGGTAAGCATGATTGCTATATATTTAATGGAATATGCAATAATGTAATTTTAATAACACAAATTAATTGCAAATACTTTTAATAATGCTGTTATAGCAATATATCAGCTGAGTATCAGCAGGCAAGTGCAAAATAAGCAACGGGGTTGTTGTACTGCTGCAATTATAAATTTTCATGAACGTACCCTAATTTCAACTGTCACGCAAAACAAAAATTGGGCGTCGAGTTTGCCTTTTACGCACGCTGTTCAATTTCGGTTACTCCCATACAAGTTGTATGGGCATGAGAAATTTTTGACAGTAAATTGACGGCGTGCGTTTGTATTAGGTTACACAGTAAGGTGTCAAGTGCCAAGGGACAAGCGGCATTCTATTTTATGTTTTTGTACAGCTCAACAAAAGACAATTACACGCAATGTCACATTCGACGGTCGCACAATTTGCAGAAATTCATAACCGTGCCTACATACAAACATTCATACATACATATGTACATATGTATGTATGCCCTTACATACCGACAAGTCATACTCTGCTCGCACAAAATTTGGCAAAACAGGTTCTTTTCATAAATCACAGAAATTTCAAGTTGAGCTCGCTTTCAAGTCAGGACAGGGAAAGGCACTCAGCCATTGTCATCGCTCTTTGCATCAAGTTCGATTGCTAGAGCATCATATGTAAATTAATATCAATAAGCAAGGGCGCACGCGTAAATTGCGGCCTGTTTATTGTCAACAGTAATTTCGTAGCGGTGGTGTTCTATCGTCTTACTTCGCTGAACAAACAAACAGCCGACAACCCCTCGTTTGATCGCTGCGAAGAAGTCAAGTTTTGTGCAAAAACAAAAAACATCAGACATCAATGCAGGCCGATTCAAGGCAGATCTAAGAAGGTAGGCGCACGGGCGAATTTAGAAACTACTTTTTTATTAACAAAGGTAGAGTGTAATAACAAAATCAAAGCGGATTCACATCATGGCCAATAGGAATGGGCCAGTCCCAATCGAATTTAGATTTTAACCAAGGCTAAATATCATTTTGACATTACACTGTATCAATTACAGTAACAAAATACATGGGAAATTTCTGAATTCGCCACCGGGCCTACCTTTGTAAATCTGCCTTGAGTTGGACTAGAAAAATTAATGAAATTGTCGTCGATTTTCGCAGACGTTGTTGCCACTTTTCACTAGATTTTTTGTGATTAGTTATGAATGAAATTGTTGTAGGTTTGGTGGACAGTATTATGTATGTATTTGTTTTTGGATGGCACGCACGTTTGTATATACATATGTATGTATGCATGTACATGGGGATGTAGACATGTTTTGAGAAGTCTGCCAATGGAAAATGTATGCACATGTGTAGATAGTATATTTTTGCATCTATACATACATACATATGTATGTACATATGGATGATTGACGCATACATATACGCGAAAAAAGAGAACTATAAAATGCCGACGGCAATTTGAATTAGGTAATTAATTAAGAAAGCTTGTTTTTATTTACACATACATAGGTAGGTACCTACATATGTACATATGTACATACATCCATACAGGTGTTGCATATTTTTTGAACTTTATACATAATATCGAGCCCTATTGTGACATGGTGATATGTATTTCTGAAATTTTTATTTTCAGTTTTTATGTACCTACCTACTTTGAAACTTTTTGAAAACAGCGAAAATTATGGAAATTTTGAAAATACATAAGTAATGAAAATCGCTTTATTTATATCAGCAGATGTGGACAAATTTACTAACATTCGTTTGTACAGATCGGCGGTCACCTATGTTAATACTCTGTTACTCAAATAAGCAACTTTTATAATCAACTCACTCACATTCCATTAACTCAACATTTTTTACTCAACATTTCTACTCACCCACTCAAATTGTTCGAATTTTCGAAAGGTCTGAAAATCAGCGAGTAAATTGACAAAATTTGACAAAGGGTCCAATCTCGCGCGAAAGTGACATCTAGTGGTGAGATTATAACGAGTGCAGCCTCTTATAGATATACGCAAGAGCGATTTTCATTACTTATGTATTTTCAAAATTTCCATAATTTTCGCTGTTTTCAAAAAGTTTCAAAGTAGGTAGGTACATAAAAACTGAAAATAAAAATTTCAGAAATACATATCACCATGTCACAATAGGGCTCGATATTATGTATAAATTTCAAAAAATATGCAACACCTGTATGGATGTATGTACATATGTACATATGTAGGTACCTACCTATGTATGTGTAAATAAAAACAAGCTTTCTTAATTAATTACCTAATTCAAATTGCCGTCGGCATTTTATAGTTCTCTTTTTTCGCGTATATGTATGCGTCAATCATCCATATGTACATACATATGTATGTATGTATAGATGCAAAAATATACTATCTACACATGTGCATACATTTTCCATTGGCAGACTTCTCAAAACATGTCTACATCCCCATGTACATGCATACATACATATGTATATACAAACGTGCGTGCCATCCAAAAACAAATACATACATAATACTGTCCACCAAACCTACAACAATTTCATTCATAACTAATCACAAAAAATCTAGTGAAAAGTGGCAACAACGTCTGCGAAAATCGACGACAATTTCATTAATTTTTCTAGTCCAACTCAAGGCAGATTTACAAAGGTAGGCCCGGTGGCGAATTCAGAAATTTCCCATGTATTTTGTTACTGTAATTGATACAGTGTAATGTCAAAATGATATTTAGCCTTGGTTAAAATCTAAATTCGATTGGGACTGGCCCATTCCTATTGGCCATGATGTGAATCCGCTTTGATTTTGTTATTACACTCTACCTTTGTTAATAAAAAAGTAGTTTCTAAATTCGCCCGTGCGCCTACCTTCTTAGATCTGCCTTGAATCGGCCTGCATTGATGTCTGATGTTTTTTGTTTTTGCACAAAACTTGACTTCTTCGCAGCGATCAAACGAGGGGTTGTCGGCTGTTTGTTTGTTCAGCGAAGTAAGACGATAGAACACCACCGCTACGAAATTACTGTTGACAATAAACAGGCCGCAATTTACGCGTGCGCCCTTGCTTATTGATATTAATTTACATATGATGCTCTAGCAATCGAACTTGATGCAAAGAGCGATGACAATGGCTGAGTGCCTTTCCCTGTCCTGACTTGAAAGCGAGCTCAACTTGAAATTTCTGTGATTTATGAAAAGAACCTGTTTTGCCAAATTTTGTGCGAGCAGAGTATGACTTGTCGGTATGTAAGGGCATACATACATATGTACATATGTATGTATGAATGTTTGTATGTAGGCACGGTTATGAATTTCTGCAAATTGTGCGACCGTCGAATGTGACATTGCGTGTAATTGTCTTTTGTTGAGCTGTACAAAAACATAAAATAGAATGCCGCTTGTCCCTTGGCACTTGACACCTTACTGTGTAACCTAATACAAACGCACGCCGTCAATTTACTGTCAAAAATTTCTCATGCCCATACAACTTGTATGGGAGTAACCGAAATTGAACAGCGTGCGTAAAAGGCAAACTCGACGCCCAATTTTTGTTTTGCGTGACAGTTGAAATTAGGGTACGTTCATGAAAATTTATAATTGCAGCAGTACAACAACCCCGTTGCTTATTTTGCACTTGCCTGCTGATACTCAGCTGATATATTGCTATAACAGCATTATTAAAAGTATTTGCAATTAATTTGTGTTATTAAAATTACATTATTGCATATTCCATTAAATATATAGCAATCATGCTTACCCTTCTCTTTCCATTTTTTAAAAGCAAAAATTGCAGACACAAATTTTCTGTTGCCGATTATTCAAGCAAACTGCACGGTTGATGTGTCAAACGAACGTTTGACTTTTGCAGGTGTTGCCACAAACACGCGAAGAACGTGATACTTACAACACTGCGGTTCTGATTGCCGTCGCGAACGTACCTTTAAGCATTGTGGCTGATTGTTTGCAAAAAAATTGACAGTTGCGTTTGATATCGTGTGTGTTAGGTATACATATACATATTCCACAAAATAACAAGATTTTCTCTGATTTTCTATACTTTTCTATTTCTTTATCTGTATGCGCCCGCAAGTCAATTTCGGTTCAACGCATATGAAAAATTTGCGAGCATGCGTTAATTTACGACTTGCGTTTTTATTAGGTTACACAGTTACCCATTAATTATTTGAAGTCGAGCTGGACAGAAAATTATTGAAATCGATGTCGTTTTGCACGACGGCTACGTTGCCACATTTCATTTGGCTTTGAATTTATGAATGAAAAATTTTGCTTGTTCTATTTCTATAGGTTTGGAGGACAGTCATGGTTGTTGTTGGATATCACATACATAGATACATACATATGTTTTTACGCACGGTTTAAGAAGTTTGTATAGGGATGCAAAGGGGTAGGGAAGATGTTCCAGTGAACGGACAAATAACTTTTTTTTCAACTTTGTGCTCAAGTATAAAATAATCAGTTAACTTTATTGAGACATTTGTATTTTATTTGAGACCACTAATTAATTCTTAATCGAATAAGCATATAAAAATTAAAATATAATTATTAGTTTTTCCAGAATAAATATATTTTTTGAGTAAAGTACTTTTTCACCAGTGACCGGACACTTTTTCCAGTGACCGGACATATGTTTTTTCGAATAAAATACAACTAAAACCATGCTTAAAAGCAATTTAGATTTAAAATTAATGAAGGAGAATTATTTATAAATAAGGAATCATCTTGGTTTATTTATTTTATATTATTTAACAGCCTATGAAAGGATATAATATATTGGTCATATGTAAAGGACTTAAAGCGATTTAAGGAGACATGTTTCAGGAAATTATACATGTGTTACCTACTGTTAATAGTTTCTAAAGGTCTTTAGTTTATATAAAACTTTAAATTATCTACGATATGAAAATTTTTTTCCTAAACATATATATTTCAAATGTTGAAAAATTAAGTGAAAACTATTAAGGTGGGATATATATGGGGCTTAATATTTTCCATCAGTACCACTTTCGGAATGGAAGTTTAAGCTGAGATAAGATTTTGGGACCTCATAAATCCCACTCTTGTGACCGATTGCTTTATGCTTTCTGCTATAAGATTGCTACCTATAACTTACTTACTTACTTAATTGGCACGTAACCGTCTACACCTTTTTCAGTTGAAATTCAGAAAGTTCCAATTGATATTCAGAATTTCCATTTGAAATTCAGAAAATTACAATTAAAATTCAGAATTTCCATTTGAAATTCAGAAAGTTACAATTGAAATTCAGAAATTCCATTTGAAATTCAGAAAATTGCATTTGAAATTCAGAAAATTACAATTGAAATTCAGAAAATTACATTTGAAATTCAGAAAATTCCATTTGAAATTCGGAAAATTACATTTGAAATTCAGAAACCTCCTCACAGTACTCAAGAAGCTTTCTGAATTTCAATTGTTATTTTCTGAATTTTAAATGTAACTTTCTGAATTTCAAATGTAATTTTCTGAATTTCAAATGTAACTTTCCGAATTTCAATTGTAATTTTCTGAATTTCAAATGGAATTTTCTGAATTTCAAATGGAAGTTCTGAATTTCAATTGTAATTTTCTGAATTTCAAATGGAAATTCTGAATTTCAATTGTAATTTTCTGAATATCAATTGGAACTTTCTGAATTTAAACTGAAAAAGGTGTAGACGATTTTAGCCGAATCCAACATAGCGCGCCAGCTATTTCTGTTTCGTGCAGCATGGCGCCATTTGGGAATACCTAGGGAGCCAGCATCACTGTCCACCTGATCTTCCCAACGCAGTGGAGGTCTCCCCTTTCTTCTGCATTCAGCGGGTTTCGACCTACCTATAACAGCTGACAGTTAATATCCAGTTTGCCTTTCCATATATATGTATGTGGGCATTTTGCCAATGATGCTTATAATTCAGCAACATTTTAATCGATAAATACAATTGCAGCTTTTTATTTCGTTAAAAGCTTGAATATGAGAGCCCAACTTTTAAAAAATTTGAAAAAATTATTGTGATATTATATTTTTTTTCCGTATATGATATTCTTTAGGCAGTATTTCGCACATCTGAACATGAAATTTTAATATATTTTTCAAAGTTTTCTTTCCGGAGCTTGCTTTTTGTAATAGTACATTCAGTATGCGTTCCAAACAGGTTAAATTTCAAATATAACCGACTATCCGGTCACTAGATCAAGACATATTTTTCTATAACTCCAGTCAGCGGACACCTGTCCGGACATTGGAACAAGGGCTAAATTGGTGTTCCAGTAACCGGACAGCTAATTTTATAGAAAATTGGAATTTTTTCAACAAAGTTTCTGTTTAAATGTAATTATACATCATCTGCCAATAGAATTATGCACTATATGGCATGTTTCCATGCCCAGATACTGATATTCATCAACTTTAAAAATCTCTATACCACTAGCAAAAAAATAACTTTTTGATACATTTCTCTACAACCACCCACTAAATGCTATATCACAAAGCTTGTGTCACATCTATAGAAAAATTAAATTTATAATATAGTCAATATTGAATGCCTGCTTTGATTTAAATTAAATTTAATGTAAAATATTTAACGGTTATCTATTTATAAGAGAAAAACCATGCTAGTGTCCGGTCACTGGGTACTGTCCGTTCACTGGAACATCTACCCTACGTACATATGGAATGCACGTGCAATATATGTATGTATGTATGTATGTATTTTTGTATGCATATCAGTTGACAAAAATACATCCATATATGCATGTATCAATATGTGTGTACATATATAAAAATACATACCTACCAACAATTTTTCGCAAATAAATATACATAGGTATGTATGTATGTACATACATGCCCAAGAGTCCGGGGATCGAACCCTATTGTGACATGGTCATAGGTAGGTATTAGTGATGAGCGATATATCGCAAACGGTGATTTTTTCACTGTGAATAAAAAATCGCAAATCGCAATTGCGATCAATTTTTCAAAATAGCAGTTCACTATTTATTGGGAACTGCTATCGATGTACCAAGTAAGCAGTTCACCTATGTGAATCGCAATCGCAAAAGCATTATAAATTTCTTTTTGTTTATACTTTTGAGCAGACCACATACGTATATAGAAATATAAGAAAAAAAAAAAATTATTGAATTTACAATTTATCTTTGAAAATGTTTACAAACAGCGAAATTACTGCGGAATACGTTGTTATTGCTATCATTTTGTGAACATAAAATGAAGACAGGTGATATCGCTCAGAAAACGCAAAATTAATCTCTACCGGTAACTGACGATTTTATAGCAGTCCATGCAATCGCAATAGCAGTTTAAAATCGCAGTGATTTAAAAATAGCAATCACCGAAATCACAGATATCGAAAAATCGCAGTTTCTCTCATCTCTAGTAGGTATCTATTTCAGAAATTTACATTTTCGGCTTTTTAATTTTTTTTATGATAAACTTAAGAATTTTGTTTGTATTATGAAGATTATTGAAATTATGAAAATCCTTTGTATTTGCATACATATACATACATATGTATGTAGGTATCAGCAGACAAGCATGTACAGCTGAAAGCGCACATGTTACAAATTACTCATCATAATATTTGTTTTGAGTTTGCAATTTGTTTTTTCACTCAAACCAACTAGATTGTCACTCCAAAGTCACTCACATTTTCGCATTTGGCATGTTCGAATTTTCATTGGGCCTGAACTCGCGCAATCGTCATTTTTTCAGGCCCGTTGGCAAATTTCGCTACTTCCAAACTGCAGCCTCTTATAGATATATGCTCTTTGGTATAGGTATACATATGACACCGTCACAATTATGTATGCTTGATAGTGATCTAAGTGACTCTAATTTCCAGCATATTTTCACAAATATACGGAATATGTTTCCAAATGATTATGAAAATTAAAATTAATTGTGCCTTCGTATATGTAAGCAGACGTGCGCCAAAAGAAATAAAACGGGGATGGTAAACAGTAACAAGCAAAAAAATGTTATTTATCGATTATTCCATGAGAATTGCGCTAAAGGTGTTATTGCGCCACTACTGTGAGTTGGCGCCACGAGTGGCGCTGGAGTTATTGTATCAGCGCCAAAAAAATTGCGCCATTACCCATGGCTAGACAGCACTTCATTGATCATGGCGCTCACACAAGCGAAGCAAACAAAGAGCGTAATAATCTGTGTGAATTTGGTTCTCAATATTTGGTACAATTGTACCACTAGCTGCCTGGGCCTGGCTTATATGACACTCTGTCTTTGCTACCTAGTATGGTGGTGCGATTGTGTGTTTTGTTTGTACAAAGTTCTAAAGCTGTTAACAAGCAAAGCTTTTGTACAGGTGGTACAGGCAATGCTTGTTATTGTTTTTAGATTTTTGTTTTTCGGCAGGCTCTCCGATTTATATATTTACGTATGTTTTTTCAATTTTCCTTAATTAAAAACTGGCCAATAGCTCATATAAAATTCACATGTAACTATTTTTGTTTAAATTTTTGTAGGTAAATAATGGAAGATGGAATTTGCCAGAATCAGTATGTGATTTTTACATAGGAATGGATGTATCATGTTCAACTTCATCTATTATGAACTTGGTAGCGATATCGAGGGATCGGTGAGTATTATTTGCATAGAGGTTATATTTAAATTCTATTAGAATAAGATAAGGTCCTCAAAATTTTCTTATATACATAACTTTGACATATGTATGTACCTATACATTAGGCCGTCTCGCCTTATATGTAATTGTGTAGCGTCGATTTCCCTACGCCTCAATATCTGCACACGAAACGACATGAAACTTCGCTGCACAAAACAAACAAACAAATTAATAATACGGCATTTGCTTTAAATTTCGAAGCTTTAAATAGAAAAGATGAAAAATTTTACGGAATCTTCAATTTTCTTTCATTATACACTCATTTTTTCCGATTTTTTACACAAATTTTACTGCTTTCATAAATTCCACCAAGTGGAAAAATGTAAACAAACATCTTCTTCTTCCTGTTTTCTAAGCGTAGTACGCCTAGCTACCAGCACTGCTTTACGCCAAGCGACATGTAGCTAGCATACTTTGACGAATGCATGAAGCTGACGACTCGTGTGCAGCCCTCAATTGAAATATACGTGCGCGACATCAAAGCGTACAGCTTTCGTCTGTAGTATCTAATACGCGTCTAAAGCAGTACGCTCCGTGTGCAGAGTGCCTAAAGCGAAATGAAAACAACCTAAAGATAGAAAACCATAAAATTCATTCAAGTATATTTAGCAGTCTAAAAATCACAAGTTTATATATGTTAATTTATCACATTTAAAAAACAATTCAAAATTCATTGATATTTTTTGTCAAATATGGGCTATGAATTTGTCTTTTTATGCTTATTAATTGTATTAGATTCTTCTGTTGATGACTTATCTAAATTATGTTGAAGTAAATAGCACCAAAAGCACAAGTATAAATGAAAAATAATTGTGACAATTAGAACAAACGGGGTTATATATTGCACCAGAAATTTATCTGGTTTTATTGGGCCGTAGTCATAGTCGTTCACTAAAATCGGTTTTAGTTAAAATCGGTATTAAATTTAGAATGAGTTTTAAAAGAGTGGTGTGTCATAGACCAGTTAGAACAACGTTTTTGCTAAAATGAAACGGAACAGGGTTACCCATATAAAATAATAAGAATCGCTCTGTAATTTTGAGAAATTTCAAGTGTTTTAAAAGTTCACCCTGGGTCAACTTTTAAATTGAAAAGTTCACCCTGTGTCAACTTGTAAATTGAAAAGAAAAAAGTAAGCGCATCTATCTATTCGACTTTTGATGTTTGCATATTTTAACTTAATCGTATATTTAAAATACGCTAAAAAACAACTAAAAGTGAGTTAAATTTTGAGATAAAACTACACACTTCATATAAATCAAAATGAACTTGTAATTTTAGGGAACAACAAGATCTCGTGCACCGAACTGGAGCGCAGTAGAAAAAGCTTGTCTGCTGGAAAGCATTGAGTGCCACCTGCATATTTATTAAAATGTCTTCTTTATACGTTTTATTTATTTATTTTTTATTGTATTCACGTACTCTCTTTCTATTTTTATAGTTTTCATGACGAATTCCCAGCTTAGAACAATATTTTAAGATTTTAAAATGACATTCACCCCATTTTAAAGTTAGAACGCTGTTTTACTGATAAAACCGATTTTAAGTCGACTATGACAGAGATAAAATGACGTTTATGCTATCATCATTCTAAGTGTGTTAAAACACTGTTTTAAATCGACTATGACTACGGCCCATTGTCTTAAAATCGTAGTTATTGCATTCGCATGTAAAATTTTTGATATGGCACAGGATCGGCGTTAAATGAAACCCGGCTAAAATAAATTACTCAAAAGCGTGTGTGAAGGCACGTAATTTCGGAAAGTAATTTCGGCCCTTGGCAACTTACATCCTGGATTGAGAGGTCTTAAAACTTACGCTGTGTTTACACTCGAAAAGATTACATATCTAAAGTCCTTTGGCAACTTACAATCTGGATTGCCAGTTTGAGTGTTTTTTTGAGTGAGTTAGTCAAATTTGAGTGTTTTTTTTGTGGGGATTAGTTCCAGGGTGCGAAGAACGCTCAAAATAAACTCACTCAAACGAATTATCACTCTATAATTCTGAGCTATGCCATGCTCTCATGAGCGCAAATACACAGTGACAACGAACGCAAATGAACGCACGTCAACAGCGATCGATGGGTCTCTGCAGTGGCGATAAGCTCTTACATAAATTCATTTTAAAATGAGAGATCGTTTGAAAATTCATTTTTTGAAAATTCATTCTATGAGTTTATTTTATAATTTTTTGCGCTAGCGATCATTTTTTGAGTTTATCATTTTTTGATCGCTCTTTGAGTTATCATTTTATGCGTTCACAAGGGTTTGTTGTGCAGCAGCTAATGGCATTGTGAAGGCGCAATTTTTGGATGATGGCGTGCGTTTATTAGACCATAAATATGATGTATGTATGTATTTACATACATATTCATGCATGTGTGTACGTATATATGGATGTATGTACATAATTATAATATTTTAAAAAGCCTTAGCTCTCATAGCGATAGGTATGTATATGTACATATGTATGTAGGTATATCGAGTTTAAATTTTATTAAGTATGTATTTATTTAAACTAATTAAATTATTCAATTTATTTAAATTAATAGATATTTATAAAAATTTATATTTACATACCGATGTACCTACGTATATGTTGATGTACATTTGTAGTCTATATGTATGAGTTAAGGGTTGTTAAATATTTTATTTAACATAGGTACCTACATACATATGTATGTATGTATTTAGTTCTTACTTGAAAACTAGAATACAACAATTGAGCGTTCAAAAAATAAGTTCGCATTTTATTTATTTGTACACATGTATGTATGTATGTACATACATATGTATGTATATAAAATGAATGTATGTATGTAATATGTATGTATGTCTATTCAATGATGGAATGTAGGTATTGATATTTTCCAGGTTTTTTATACATTATTGCCCTTTTTTGTACCTACACAGTAAATAAGGATAGTTTATTTCTAATATCATTTGGTACTTAATTTAATCATTCCTGGAATTAAATATATTATATTACCGTCACAGTATTTTTGGTTTAAAATCAAAACCGAAAAAAATATTAGAAAAAGTATAAAACAAAAGATTCAATAATGTATGTAGGTATAATAAACATGGAAAATATCATTACCCGCATTCCATTATTGAATAGACATACATATGTGCATGCATTAATATTATATATGTACATTGTACATACATACATACATACATATGTACAATTTAATAAAATCCGAACTTGAATTTTGAACGTACACTGAGCGTTCAATTCCAGTTTTAAAGTACAATCTTAATATGTAGGTACCTATATATGTTAAATAAAATATTTATATAGACTACATATCGATGGCTATTTAAAAAATTGTTTGAAAAACGTCTTATTTCAGAATTTTTTTCAATAACGTCCTATTTCAGAAAATTATTCAAAACGCCCTATTGCAGAGAAATACATACATATATACATATGTATGTGTCGAATGAACACAAATACATATGTATGTAAACACATGCATATATAAAATTTTTATTAATAATAATACAATGGCGCTATTATAACTCTGACGAGTTTTATGGCCGAGCTTCTCTCCCAATTCGAGGTGTGCTCCTTTTTGTTTTTCCTACTAATTGGGTGGACCTACAGTTTTATGCCGGCTCCGAACGGCGAATGCATTTTTTGTGAGAAGCTTTTTCATGGCAGAAATACTCTCGGAGGGTATGCCGCCCACTGCCGAGAGGTGACCGCTGCTCTTAAAAAACCTAATAATTGGATTTTTACTAATTAGAAAAATTGTTTTGGTGTTTGGCTCGGACCGTGGTTTGAACCCGAGACCTCTGGCATAGAAGGCGAGCACTCTACCCACTAAACCACAGCGGCCACAGAAGATTGAATAAATACATAATAAAATTGTTAAAGTGCAACTTCAATATACATATGAACATATATATCGCTATAAGACCTAAAGCTTTTTAAAATATTATAAATATATACATACATATGTACATACATATATACGTACACAAATGCATTCATATGTATGTACATACATGCATATATCATATTTATGATCTAATAAACGCACGCCATCATCCAAAAACTGCGGCTTCACAATGCCAATAGCTGCTTAAACCTCACAACAAACCCTTGTGAACGCATAAAATGATAAACTCAAAAAATGATAGCGCAAAAAATTATAAATTCAAACTCAAAGAGTGAATTTACCAGAGAAATTGTACGATAATTCATTTTTGAATGAATTTATGCATTGAGTTTAACGCCACCGCTATGATCGATCGATTGCTGTTGTACTTTAGTTCGCTCGTTATTTGAGTGTTTATACATTTATCTTTGAATATTTGTTTGTGATATGAGTAGAATGTATTTTTGAGCGTTCATGAGTGAGTTTTTCCGTACCCTGATTAGTTCAATCGGCAGCCGTCGTGCTACACGTACTTGTTTTCGGCTCGCTGCGACGAAAATAAAAAGTTTTGATATTTGCGTCAATCACCCGACACTCACACAAATACACTTCATCTCAATCCAGATTGTAAGTTGCCAAATGCCTTAATGTTCATACGGCTAAAACGAAATAAAATGTATACAAAATATCAATGTACACAAAAAAACTTTAAAATGCCTGACAAAATTCGTTATGCGCCTGATTGCCTGACAAAGTATGTAATGCCTGTCAATCAGGCCAAATGCCTGACGTATGGCAAGCCTACTTACATATATGGACAAAAAAAAAGTCCACCGATTCTTCTCAGTGGCGAATAATTTTCTAAAACACTTTAACCCTCTATATTTCCTGATCTTCTAAAAACGGGGTTAAAATAAACATTTATTGGCGGTGCTAGGGGTATCAATAGGGGTATCTTCAGAAAATGTGTTTGTAAAATGAACCTAAAAGACCACAGGGAGCGAAAAACATAGATTCCTTGGAATGTTGAACGTGTTTTATTTCGGATTCTGCTGAAGCGATCGAAATACTTCTTTTTCAAAACATTAATGATTTTTAAATGCGTTTAACATACAGGCATTAAAAATCAGGGACCGTAATCATTATGAGTTTTATAATAAAAATTGCCATTTAATCATTATATGTTGAGTTTTTTTATATTTCATCAAAAATAATCATTAAATTTATTTTATTTTTTTTTGATCAGAAATAGCACTTATTCTTTGAGCGATATTTAGTCGTTCAGAAATAATCATTATTGTGTGAGTTTTATTTTTTTCGATCAAAAATATCACTCATTCACGAAGTTATATCGATGGAAATTTTTTAGTAATTATGTTCCAGAGCACTTCAGAGACCTAAGCAAAAAAATAAAACTCAAAGAATAATTTTTTATTTCTGAGCGATAAATATACCACTCAAGGAATATGTTTTATTTTTGATCAAAAAAATAAAACTCAAAAAATAATGATTATTTTTGATTTTTATGGATATCGCTTAAAATTTTTCGATCATAGTGGATTCGAATAGTGCTCTTTCAGACATGCACACACTCAAACTCAATACTCTTCTACGTTGTTTGCAAGTATTTGATTTTTTTCACTGAAAATATAACGAATAATGATTATTATGGGTCCCTGTTAAAAAGGTACATTAGGGTGGTAGTAGTACTGAGTGGTAGTACCCCATTTTTATACTCAGCTGTATTAGTACAGAGAGTATTATGGTTTTAACCACATAACGGTGGATTGTAACAGAATGGACTAATCGTATATATATGGACTTTTATATCGCACACTAAATCAAAAAGCGTTACAACTCAAAATTTTTCGAAATCGGATTTCTTCCATAAATTGGTACACAGAATATATCTCTAGCGGCTGCCAAAAAATCTTTTCCATCAGAGTCTTTTTTAACTGAGAAATAACTATTATACGTAGCCTTTTCCCATATAATTGCCTATAAAAATTAAAAAGTTTTTTTCCTCTCCTGAAAATTTTTGAATTTTGAGTTGTAACCAGGGACCGGGAGTTTTATTCCTTTTATAATAAAACGCCAAAGAAAAAAATTATATTTGGAGGAATATTTTATTTGGACAAAAATAATCAATCAACTCGGAGTTTTATTTTTTAAGGACAGCGAAAAAATAAAAATTTGGTGTTTTATTTTTTAGCACCAGCGATAAAATAAATACTTGGAGTTTATTTTTTAGCTCCAGCGATAAAATAAAAACCTGGAGTTTTATTTTTTAACTCCAAAATAAAACTCCAGGGCCAATAACTAGCGAACCCCTTAACCGAATTGCATAAATTTGGTATCAGATGAAAGGTAATTCAGTAAGCTTTTTAATGGTGCCACCCATGCCAAGGTTACCACTCAAACCAAGGTTGCCACCTATTTTTTTAATTTTTTCCAATTTAGTATAAGTGGCAGCATTCAAAAGCTTACTGAATTGCTTTTCGTCTGATACCAAATTTATGCAATTCGGTTAAGGGGTTCGCTAGTTATTGGCCCTGGAGTTTTATTTTGGAGTTAAAAAATAAAACTCCAGGTTTTTATTTTATCGCTGGAGCTAAAAAATAAAACTCCAAGTATTTATTTTATCGCTGGTGCTAAAAAATAAAACACCAAATTTTTATTTTATCGCTGTCCTTAAAAAATAAAACTCCAGATTTTTATTTTATAGATGGCGTTTTTTATAAAAAATCAGAAAAATTAATAGGCTCCAGGTTATTGATCCTGGAGGTCCTGGGATGAAAGTAAAGTTAATAATTTGGTTGGACCTATATAGCCCTGGAGTTTTATAGCATCAAAACAAAAAATAATTTTTATTTTCGGTCCGTGGTTGATTTAGTGTGCGATATGTCAAAAGGATCAGGGTGAAAAGAGAAATCGATTGAGCCATGTCCGTCCGTCCGTCCATCCGTCTGTAAACACTAACTCGCTCAAAAATTGAGATATTTTGATGAAATTTGGAATGCAAGTTGGTACCCAGACTGGGACGGTTGGTATTGAAAATGGACGAAATCAGATCATGACCACGCCCACTTTTCCTATATAGAAAAAATCGGAAATTTGGTATCTCAGTCAATAATATAGCTGAAGTGATAAAATTTTACGCACGTATTGAGCTCGGGCCCTTATGAATAAATATGGTGAAATTTTGCAAAACGGGCGGTGCCACGCCCACTTATTAAGGGACAAACATTGAATGTTTTATACGTCATAACTCAGAAACCTTAGCAGATATATCAATGAAATTTGGTACGCGTAATGTACTTACTTACGCAAATGTTTGGACGAAAAATTTCCAAAATCGGTTGACGACCACGCACAGTTTTATATATGGGAACTATAAAGTGACCTAATAAAAATATTTTAAGCGATATCTCTGTCAAATATAAAGATATATCATTAAAATTGTATGGCAGGAGTCTAACTACGGACATTAGAAGGGAGTGTAGGGCTTCAAAATACGAAAATAATGACGTATCAAATCGGATGTCAAATAAAAGTTACAATAAAAAAACGATTTCGGCGGTATTTCGCGGGGTCAAAAAAAAACCCGCGTGTAGCACAGTACACGTGATAGAAGTTAACTTCTTACATCAATTTATATTCGCTCGAAAGCAACAAGTAACAAGTTTCACATATCATATGAGAAACGAATTTGCAAATACATCCCTGCAAAAAATGCGATTAATCAGGGACAAATCTATCTCTATCGGGATTAATCGCACATTTTTTTGCAGGGATATTATAATGAAAACTATCGCATGTACATACATGTAGTTGTGTGTTTTTGTTTGTACAAATTCTATTTATAGAAAAGGCGATGCTTGTTCTTGTTATTAGATTTTGTTTATCGGCAAGCTCATGCGATTGGTTTTTATATTGGTTGTTTGATCGTTTTTATACTCAGCTGTACTAGTACACAGAGTATTATAGTTTTAATCACATAACGGTGGATTGTAACAGAATGAAATAATCGAGATAGATATAGACTTATATATATCAAAATGATCAGGGTGAAAAGAGAAATCGATTGAGCCATGTCCGTCCGTCCGTCCGTCTGTAAACACTCTAACTTGTGCAAAAATTGAGATATTTCGATGAAATTTGAAATGCAAGTTGGTATCGAGACTGGGACGGTTGGTATTGAAAATGGGCGAAATCGGACCACGACCACGCCCACTTTTCCTATATATAAAAATCGGAAATTTGGTATCTCAGTTACGAATATAGCTGGAGCGATGAGATTTTACCCACGTATTGAGCTCAGGCCCCTAGGAAGAAATTTGATGAAATTTTGGAAAATGGGCGGTGCCACGCCCACTTATTAAGGGTCAAACCTTGAAAGTTTTATATGTCATAACTCAGAAACCATTGAAGATATATCGATCAAATTTGGAACGCGTGATGTGCTTATTTAGGCAAACGTTTGGACGGAAAATAGTTAAAATCGGTTGACGGCCACGCCCACTTTTATATATGTATATTATAAAGTGACCTAATAAAAACATTTTAAGCCATATCTCTGTCAAATATAAAGATATATCATTGAAATTTTGTCGCATGAGTCCAACTATGGACGTAAAACAAAAAATACAAAAATTTTGGAAAATGGGCGGTGCCACGCCCACTTATTAAGGGTCAAACATTGAAAGTTTTATGAGTCATAACTCAGAAACCGTTAAAGATATATCGATGAAATTCGGTACGCTTGATACACTTACTTAGGCAAACGTTTGGACGAAAAATTTCGAAAATCGGTTGACGGCCACGCCCACTTTTATATATGGGTCTTATAAAGTGACCTAATATAAACATTTTAAGCGATATCTCTGTCAAATATAAAGATATATCATTGAAATTTTATAGCAGGAGTCCAACTGCGGACATCAAACGAAAAACACAAAAATTTTGGAAAATGGGCGTGGCACCGCCTCTTTTTAGAAACAGGAATATACGAGATTTCTGAGCCTATAACTCGACAAATAATTGAGATATTATAACGAAACTTGGTTTATACACTTTTATAACTTGTGTTAATAGACACGCAAAAATTTATTGAAATCGGTTTATGACCACGCCTACTTTTTAACAAAGAAATTTCTGGAACACCCTTTGGGAATTTGTAACGTGACATCTTTGTAACTAGAAGTCATAAAGGAATGAAATTCTGCACAAATAATAATATTCATATGCTTACTTGGATGACTGATAAAACTGTTGAAAATGGGCGTGGCCACGCCCACTTTATGCGGCACTCACTTTATATAAAATAATCCGTGTTTCCATCAAACGCAAACAAACAATGAAAGCATACAGCTGAGTATCTAATGTTCGATTCCACTCGAACTTAGGCTTCCTTACTTGTTATTTTAATAATTAACTAGTATGTAATCCCCGATATTCGGGTGGCACTTTTATTTAATAAAAAATGACAAAGCAAATTGTTTAATAAAAAAAAGCAACAAAAAAACTGACTCGCCCTGGACTTGAACCAGCTTCATTTGAATCGGAAGCCTAGCATCTTACAGCTGAGCTACCGCGATAGTTACGTGAATTGTGTCAAACGGTGTACTCTAATTTCTTCTTGTGTTATTAACATTCTCACCTCGCTTATTTCACCACAGCGCTGTTCTGGTTAGAATTTCTTATGTACTTACACGTATACATATGTACATACATACATGTACATACAAATCTCCAAAAGAATTTAAAATAAAAATATGTATTAGTAAAAAATACCGATTTAAAATTTTTTTTTTTGACATACTGAGCACCTAATGCTTTTCCTTAAATAGGTACTTATATTTTCGTTCATCGTTTTGTTTTTATATTAAATTATTTGTCAGTTTTTAGTGCGATTTTAAGATTAAAGCGTGCTTTTTAGTTTTTTTTAAGCTATTATTTATTATTAAAATAAAAAAAATAAAAAAAAAAATCACTCGCTTGGCTTGATTCGAACCTACCTCCCCTAGCTTCCAGACCAGACACTCTACCTCTACGCCACCACACCACTTGCGTTGAGTATGTCAAACGCTGCACTTAAACTGAACTAACAAAACGGGTGGTTGCTATCATTGTAATATGTACATAATATGTGCATATTATGTATTTGCAAATAACAAACTTGTTACTTGTTGCTTTCAATAGGTGAGCGAGTTGTACTTGTTAGTTCAATTTAAGTGCAGCATTTGACATACTCAACGCTGGTGGTGTGGTGGCCTAGAGGTTTTGCGTCTGGTCTGGAAGCGAAGGGTTGTGAGTTCGAACCGCGCGGATATCAAGGTTGATTTTTTTTTAAATTAAAAATCAACTAAAATGGCTGCTATTTCCGGGGGCAACTTCCGTTGCATCAAATTTCACTCTCCATAAAAACTCTGTATCGCCGCCTAAGAAGTTAACTTCAAAAAATTTTATGGAGAGTGGAACAAATCTCAATTACTCAGATTTTATCGAAAATAAAGTTTTATACATATGTACATATGTACAAAAATACGTAAAAGGAGCATTTTGGCAACAATATTTTTTTAGACAAGTATAAACAGGTTTCTTAAGAGAAGACTTGAAAGAACTCAAATCTGCTTATAAGACCTGGTCCAGAGTGGTCCTTAGTTGTTAAAAGTTTAAATGAAAATGCTAATGCTTGAATATTACGCTCATAGAAAAACTAAGATTTCTTCATCTTGTATTTTGCTAAAAAAATTGTTCTCACTGTTTTCTTTCGCTAAATCATGAATGATTTTTTGGTAGAAGTTCGATTCTCGGTTGAGGCCGCCTGAAGAAGTCTGATGAGGGGATGTGGTGGTCTCCGAAATGGATCCATAACTTCTACCAAAAATTTTTTTTCAATTTTCCTTCATTAAAAAAAAAACTGGCCAATAGCTCATATAAAATTCACATCAAATAACTATTAGAAGAAACGGCCATGTAAAAACATACGTAAATATGTAAATTGGAGAGCCTGCCGAAATAACAAAAATCTAAAAACAATAACAAGCATTGCCTGTACAAAAGCTTTGCTTGTTAACAGCTTTAGAACTTTGTACAAACAAACCACAATCGCATCAACATACTAGGTAGCAAAGACAGAGTGTCATTAAGCTACTGTTGTTGGTATGTGGATTGTAATCAGAGGCGGATTATCCCTAAGGCAAACTAGGCACTTGCCTAGGGGCGCGTAGTTACAAGGGGCGCGCGAGCTCAGAATTTTTAAACAAATAAAGAAAATAACATATCGACGATTAAGAATTAAAGCTGATCTATAATAGATCGATAATAGATAAATCGATTATATTTCACAAGCATCGATATATTGTGCAATATTGCGCGTTTGTTGCGTCGTCAGGCTTGCTAGTACTGGCGATTTGTCGCCAAATTGGCGATTTTTTACAAACTTTGGCGACCAATTTATGAAAATTGGCGATGGCGACTTTTTTGGCGATTATGAAAATATTAGATTATATTAATAAAAAAGCAATTACTTTTTCAAGCCTTTTTCTCAAATTTTTAAAGTTTCTTCATACAAATTTTTGTCAAATTACAAAAAATTTGAGAAATAGCAATTGCTTTTTGTTTATTAATACGACCCATTATCTCCACTTTGTCAATAAATCTTACGATATGTAGAGATCTATTGAGAAAATAAATATATACTACATACTCTGGCAACCATTTTCTGCACACTTGAGTGCAAACCAAAATTTTTGTCTGCACACTCGCCTATCTAAAGCTCACAGCAGATGAATCTGCTGAAGATATAACTACTTCATTATCGGGTCGGGAAACATTCCGAGTGACAGTATATCTAGTAATTATAGACCGAATTGTCGTTGAACGTGAAAAGAGACGAAAAGCTGACAAAAATTTTTGCAATAAATTTTCATTTTTATGCAATTTGACGAATTTAAACACCGAAGAAGTACAAAATAGAGCAAGTTCGTTGGTAACAATGTATTCCAATGATTTAGAAAAATGCTTTGTTGACGAATGTATCCATCTACGTTCTTATTTAACAACGATAGCTCGAGACGGAGAACTGCCCCGAACAACGAACGCGGTATTACAGGTTCTGAGAAATAAAGAGCTTGACACAATTTACCCCAACATTGACATAGCCTTAAGAATGTGCGTATCGACGGCAGTCAGTAATTGCAGTGGGGAGCGGAGTTTTTCCTGCCTAAAAAGAGTGAAAAACTATCTTCGCTCAACCATGACAGATAAGAGATTAAATTCGTTAGCAATACTAAATATTGGATCTGTCTTATTGCTGTCATTAAACTACGACGATGTTATCGACAATTTCGCGAAACAAAAATGTAGACGCAGAGATTTTTAATTTTTTAAATTTTGTTTGCTCTGTTACTACTTACTTATATTTTTTCAATAAATAATTCAAAACTTATTTTGTTAATTTATTAAATACTAGCTGTTGCCCGCAACTTCGTATGCGTATAATTTCTCTTCTATTTTTCAACTCTGTTGGTAAATAATAAGTACCAACAAAAAAGACTGGATTTCAACTCTAAGATGATGCCTGCTTTCAACCAGCTCTTCGCGTCCGTGGTTGAACAGCTCGGCAGGTAGTCCCTCTTTTCCAGGAGCTTTATTGTTTTGGACCCGGGGTATAGCTATCCTCACTTCATCATAGTCGGGTGGTGGAATGTTTTTTCCATCGTCAGGGATTGTGGTATCGGGTTCGACGACTCCCTCGCAATTTATCAATGAGGAGAATTTATCGCTCCATAACATAAGTACACTCTGTACGTCGGTTACCAGGTAGCCATTATTTTATTTCTTATAACAAAATAGCCATATTAAGCATTTTGAGATTAAGAAGGTTCACATTTTATGAGATATCTCCGAAGCCAGTTTAGGTATTGAAATTAATCAAATGGTTTATGGCAGCATTCATAAACACCTTTCGTTTGATACCCATATTGTACTAACATATTTTGGTGCACATATTGGCCGATAACTCCGAAACCGGTCGAGAAATCGAAACAAATAATACCTTAAACTTTAAGTTGAGCGTCTAGCAATCCAATAAAAAAAATCGTTCAATTCCATTCACCACTTTTTGAGTGATACGGCCACAAACATACGGACAGACAGACAGACAGACAGACAAAAATTCTAAAAATGGTTGATTAGGATTCTACTGGCTTAATAATGCTTCCCCCAATCATTTTTTCTCGATATCTGCACTGTACAGACATCGACCTGTTACAATTTTATTATACATATGTAGAGATTAACAAATTATCTAAGCTTTTACATCATCTATATCTACATCTACACTAATATTATAAAGAGGAAAGATTTTGATTGTTAGGGTTTAAAACAACTAGGTAGTTAAAATTTATAGTATTATGATGGCCATTTATGGTCGGTACAGGGGCGCCGAGAAAGTGGCTGCCTAGGGCGCTCTGGACCTTTAATCCGCCACTGATTGTAATAAAAGGAAAATTGAGAATTAAGCGAAACAAAGCTGACGGCGGTGGTAGCTCAATGGGATTGTCATTGGATTACCAATCGAAAAGACTTAAGTTCAATTCTCGGTTGAGGCCGCCTTGAAGAAGTCTGATGAGGGGATGTCGTGGTCTCCGAAATGGATCCATAACTTCTACCAAAAATTTTTTTTCAATTTTCCTTCATTAAAAAAAAACTGGCCAATAGCTCATTGTGTAGCCACCGAGCTTTTTCGGAGGCTAATCCTGAACAAAATAAAAACCGACACCGAATTTATCATAAAATTCACAACTTTATTTCACAATGTTCATTAATTGCAGGCGGGTTCGAATTAGCCCCTGCGTTCGATTAGGTGAGTGAAAAACTACTACAAAAATTATAAATTATGTATATCCAAATAGGCGGCCTCACAGTAGCCAACCAAAATAAAAGAGATTGATAGGCACATACAGTATGAAGTTTGTACTCATAAATATTCTTATTGCTTCGCAGAGCAATTTGCAAGTATTCAACTCTACGTATTTACATAGTTATGTATGTATATTAATTAGTATACATATGTATGCAGGTGAGAGCTGAGCAATGTTTTTATGCAAGTGAGAACTGAGTCAGTCGCGTCGACTGCATTGCTTACGGCTGCTTCGCTGTCGGCGCTGGCTGCGTAACCAGACATTCTCCCCCCGTTGAAAGGCTACGGGTTTCAACTTCATCCTGTTTAGGAAGTGGGCACAGTTTTCTGATAGCCCTACGAATTATACCAGTGGCTGTCTTAAGCTCAGCAACCCGTGCTACTCCATCTGAACCAGTTATAAGTTTTGTAATTCTTGCCAATGGCCATTTCAGCGGCGGCAGGCACTCATCCTTCACTAAAACAACGTCGTTTACAGATAAGCCGGATTTCTGTTCACGCCACTTGGAACGCTGCTGGAGAAGAGTCAGGTACTCCTCACGCCAACGAGACCAGAATATTTGCTGATAGTACGATATGCGTTGCCACTGATCTAAGCGATTAAAATTGAGGTTTGTTACATCAGGCTCATCAAACAATGAAATGGGAGCCGTCCCAATGAAATGCGCCGGAGTTAAGACGTCAAGATCATCGGGATTCTCTGAAATTGGAACAAGAGGTCTTGAATTAATGATTGCTGCTATTTGGCACACAAGCGTGTGCAGCTCATCAAAATTTAACACCGAAGATGCCACAGCTCGAAGAAAGTGATGCTTCGCTGTTTTTACGGCCGCCTCCCACAGTCCACCAAAGTGTGGAGAGCGAGGTGGGATAAATTGCCAGTCTATAGTATTGTCCAAACAGAATTCATGAACCGCCTTGATATGTACGTCGCTAAGGAAGAGGCGCCGTAGTTCAGCAAGCTCATTCTTCGCACCGACGAAATTAGTAGCATTGTCAGACTATATCCGCGTAGGCCGACGACGAGTAAGAATGAAACGCTTAAGTGCATTTAGAAAAGCCTTTGTAGAAAGGTCCATGACTAGCTCCATGTGAATGGCCTTGGTAGCGAAGCATATAAAAATACATATGTAACATTTTATGGCCGGTTTATTACGTACAACATTTTTGTATAAAAATGGGCCGCAAAAGTCTATTCCTGTGACCATAAACGGATATGAAGAATTAACTCGATCGGCAGGAAGATCCGCCATGATATGCTCAGCTAGTTTTGGTTTAGCTCGAAAACAAGTTATGCATTTATTTACAACACTGGAGACAGTTTTTCGACCTCCAATTGGCCAATACTTCAAGCGGATGTTAGCGAGTAATGCTCTAGGTCCAGTGTGCAGATTTCGTATGTGAAAGTCCATAATGATCGCATTTGTGACCGGATGATGGCGAGGAATTATAACTGGATGTTGACCGTCAAAATCTAGAAGTGAGTTTTTTAGACGACCACCTACTCGAAGTAGTCCATAGTTGTCGATAAATGGTAAGAGAGATGCAATGCAGCTGGACGCCTTTACGTGCTGTGCCGCTTGTAATGCATTATAGTCGTCTCGCAGACTAGTCAATTGAATTGTGCGCAAGAGTAAAATCGTCCCCATTCGAATGTGATCAATAGTCAATCCCGTATGTCGGATGCGATGACGAAATTTGTAAATGTATGCGAAAACATGCTGCAGTTTTGTAAATGAATTGGCATATTTGCACTCAAGCGTTATATCGGTGAATTGAGGCACCGCTACTAATACCTTCTTACGAAGTTCCGGAAGCTGTTTCATGATACTGCAAGTTGTTGGCCATTTGCTTCGACCTTCAATCAAGAACTCTGGACCATGGATCCATAACGACGATGCAATGAGTTCGCTTGGAGATGCACCTCTAGAAAGAATGCCAGCGGGATTCAGTTGGGTGGGCACATAATGCCATTCCATTCTTGCTGTCAATTCTTGGATGGTACTTATACGATTAGCTGCGAAAACTTGGAACCTTGATGGCTCATTGCGTATCCATGAGAGCGCGACCGCTGAGTCTGACCAGCAATAAAAAGGACATGTGAAAAGGTTCATTTCACCTACCTCGTGAATAAGATGAGCTAATAAAGTCGCACCACACAATTCTAATTTAGGTACGGTGACTGTTTTAAGAGGCGCCACACGCGACTTCGAGCAAAGCAGTTGAGCCTGTTTTCTCTCTTTATTTCCAGATACCACGTATACACAAGCTCCATAAGCATCGACACTGGCATCGCTGAATCCATGAATCTCAAGGACTTCTTTCGACTGGATTGATAATCGGGGAAAGCTAAGCTGAGATATGCATCCAATGTCTGCACATAGGCTGCTCCACGTTGAATCTAATGATGCTGGTAAGCTTTCGTCCCATTCGAGTTTCTCTTTCCATAACTGCTGAAGGAATATCTTAGCCCTTGAAATAATAGGACCAATAAGACCAAGTGGGTCGTAGAACCGAGCAATCGTTGACAAAACAGTGCGTTTGCAATGCCTGGTAGAGTTAAACTTTGGTGAAAAGTCGAAAAGCAAGCGATCAGTGGCAGGATCCCAAGTAAGGCCAAGCGTTTTCGTTATGTCACTTCCATCGTCGAATTTCAAAAGGGTTTCTGTATCGTCTGCTGGTATATCTTGAAGAATATCAGAATTATTAGAACACCACTTACGTAATTTGAAACCGCCTTTGCCCAACAGAGTAGTGAGCTGATTCCTTATCTCCCTCACTTCTTGAACGGAATTGCCACCTGAAATGAGGTCGTCGACATAAAAATCCCTGCGCAAAATTTCAGATCCTACAGGAAACGACGGCTCTTCGTCAAAGGCTAATTGGTGCATTGATCGTACCGATAAAAATGAAGCTGGCCTAGTGCCGTAAGTAACCGTGTCGAGTCGAAATATTTGAACTTGTTGCTGCGGTTTGTCGCCCCACAAAATGCACTGCAAATAGGGGTCAGGCTCTGACACTCGAATGCATCGGTACATTTTACAAATATCGCCCGTCAAAGCGATCGGAAATGTTCTAAACCGTAATAATATGTTGAATAGCTTCTGTTGTATAGTAGGCCCTGTCATAAGTAAATCATTGAGGGAATACCCTGATGATGAAGCTGCAGACCCGTCAAACACGACTCTGAGCTTAGTAGTAGTGCTGTCTTCTTTCAAAACGCAGTGATGAGGTAAAAAATATTTACAAAGGTGACGATTGTTCTCACTGACAACCGACATGTGTTTTAAATCCAAGTATTCATGAATGAATGCAGAATATTGAGACCTCAGTTGCGGCTGGCGCTCCAATTTGCGCTCGAGATTCAAGAAGCGACGAAATGCTTGTGGATACGATTCACCTAACAAATCTAAGCTGAGTTTTGCAGGTAAGCTAACGGAGTAGTCCCCAGTCGGCAATCGAATAGTGTTTGCCTTGAAATGCGCTTCACAATCTAGTTCCTCCTTGGTGTACTTGGCGACAGAAGAGCAGCAGCTCTCGAGCTCCCAAAATCGACGAACTAGTTGATCAAGCTTTATGGAATGTTCACTATCGGTTTGAGAGGAGGACAGAGTAGTCATCGCCGATTCCTTACGTGTTTGAGAGTCACCACCTGTTACCACCCAACCCAATCTGGTTTTCTGAAGTAGAGGCAAACCGGGCGCGAGCTTTATTTGTCCAACACATAAAAGCTCATAGAAAAGACTGGCACCGATAAGCAAATCGATACGCTGAGATTTATGAAAGTCCCGGTCAGCCAGGCGAATATTGGATGGAATATTCCATGACTCAATAGACAAAGTAAAATTTGGTTGGTTTTCCGTTATGCTGGGTGCCACTAAAGCCGTGATGCAAGTCGAATATTCAGAAGTTTGAGAGTGAAGAATGATGTCAACAGCGAATCCCTCAGATTGGAATTTGGAATCACCAAGACCGCATACCGATATAGAGGATTTGGTTCTACGTAATTGTAATTGCTGAGCAAAACGAGACGTGACGATATGCAACTGCGACCCGGAGTCGAGCAGTGCACGGCATGGTACCCATGTACCTGCATTGTTTTTGACGTTGACGACTGCGGTGGCCAGTAGCACAACATCATTACTGAGATTCTGTGGGGTTGACAACGCAGCAGCATTGGGTGAAATTGCGGCCAAAGATCGATGTATTGGTTGAGTGGGAAGAGTCGAAGACGATTGATTGCTTTGATCTGCAGATAAAATTGGTTGTTTATTAGAATTTTCAAAATGTAACAAACTATGGTGCTTTGCCCCACATGAACGACATAAGCTAGCATTGCACGCTTTCAATTGATGGCCTTTTCGGAGGCAATTTAGGCATAGCCCGAGTTTTTTAACTTCCTTGAGACGGAGCTGTGGCGTAAGGTTCATAAATCGACTACAGATGTATAATGAGTGGTCTCTGCCATCACAGAAAGCACATCCGTTCGATACGTTAGTAGATACGAAAGATTTTTTAGTATTATTAACAATTTTACTTATCTTGCCCACCTGAGAAATGCGTGTGTTTGCTTCAATAGAATGCTCAACGTTTTCCAATTTCTGGCAACGTTTCTCCAAAAATGTCGTAAATTGCTCGCATGAAGGTATAGTATCCAACGGAGCGGTTTCTTCCCACTTGGCTTGCGTTGCGCCAAAAGACTGTGTATGATTATGCACGCTGCTATTTGTTCAGAGCTTCCAATTGTTTGAAGTGCACGTAGATTTGCGTTGACCTTGTCAGACAGCTCACGCAACTTCACCGCCGATGAAGTTTCCACCTTCTTGAAACCCAGAATCTCAGTGATGTGTGCCTGGAAAATAAGACGCTTATTGTTAAAACGTTTCTCTAGTAATTCTAAAGCAACAGTATAATTTGATGCACTGATCTCCAACGAACGGATGGTGTCCAAAGCAGCTCCCTTCAGAGATGACCGCAAATGCTGCATTTTTTCGACGTCCGTGAGATCAGCATCCTTACCAATTGTAGTTAAAAACATTGAACGAAAGTCGGTATACTCCGTATAGTTACCGCTGAATACAGGAAGCTTTAACTCAGGTAGACGTGGGCGACTTTGCATGATTATTGTTTGCCCTTCGGCAGTTTGGTCGTGGCGCAAGGTTGAACAAGGTAATTGCAATTGACGCTTATTGAGCTCATGCCGAATGCGCGAGCGTAGCGAAATTAACAAGTCATCGAAATTAGTTCGTAGCTCACTTCCCATTTCATCGAAATCCAGTTCTTCGAGCCTATCGTGAGCATAATCAAATTTTGCACGCATTTCATCAAGTCCTTCCAAGCGCACCTTTAATTCCTCATCATTAAATGCGCTTAATAGATCACCTTCAATAGCTCGGTTAATTCCTTGTGCTTGCCGATAAATTGATTGTGCCTTGCGCTTGTAGAAATTTACCATGTTCTCAGGTGATAATTGAGGACCATCTGTATTTCCCATGTTGAATATTAAACGATAGATTACCTTACGTCGGAACTTTAATCAATTTTCCCAATCAAATGTATTGTGGTATGCCTAGGTATAGCGACGATAAATATGCCAAAATGCAATAGAAGATTATGGAGACATGTGCGTCTGTACGCACGGATCAAAATCGTTGATGTACGCAAATTAAAAAATGTTAGTTGTGCAGTGCTCTAATATACACGTAGGAATTCAAGTCTAATTATTGCTTGTGCAGTGCTCTAGTACATATGTTTATATGTATGATTGCTAACTAGCGGAATGAGTGTAGAGTTTTGCCGGCAACGAAATTTTTCCAAGTTCAAAAGGTGCACCGGTAATTTAGTATGTACATATATATGTATATACATATATACTATATACATATGAATATTTTTCGATATATGTATGTATGTACGCAAGGCAAATTAATGTATGTACGTAAGTCTGTACATAATCTCGTATGTATGTATACATATATTACCGCACCGAATTTAATTAAGTATTTAAGCACACATTGTTGTTGCTATTAATACCGACGACTTTATTAAATAGATAGGCCTTCTTTTTTGTTGTGATTAATGCCGACTAACATACACAAATCACGTCGGGGTCACCAAAATGTGTAGCCATCGAGCTTTTTCGGAGGCTAATCCTGAACAAAATAAAAACCGACACCGAATTTATCATAAAATTCACAACTTTATTTCACAATGTTCATTAATTGCAGGCGGGTTCGAATTAGCCCCTGCGTTCGTTTAGGTGAGTGAAAAACTACTACAAAAATTATAAATTATGTATATCCAAATAGGCGGCCTCACAGTAGCCAACCAAAATAAAAGAGATTGATAGGCACATACAGTATGAAGTTTGTACTCATAAATATTCTTATTGCTTCGCAGAGCAATTTGCAAGTATTCAACTCTACGTATTTAAATAGTTATGTATGTATATTAATTAGTATACATATGTATGCAGGTGAGAGCTGAGCAATGTTTTTATGCAAGTGAGAACTGAGTCAGTCGCGTCGACTGCATTGCTTACGGCTGCTTCGCTGTCGGCGCTGGCTGCGTAACCAGACACTCATATTAAAATCGTTTTCGGTGAATCGAAAATTAACGTTGAAATTATCATTGAAATGAGTGTTTTTTCAGTTCTCATAATAAGTTGAGAGTGCTTAGTAGCAGCGTAGACCAACAATGTTTTCAATGATAAACATAGAGCGCTTTGATGGTTAGATAGAGTGACAATTCTCTCAGTAATATTGAGCGCTCAAATTTTCAACGTTTCAGCGTTAATAGTCCAGTTAGTCGAGAACGTAAACCCGTGTACCGTGTCAGCTGATCCAACCTAACTATTCGCAAGAAAACAGCTGATACGCTGTTTTGACAATTTGATTTTTAGGTTAGGTTGTAATTGAAATTGGAAATGAATGGAAATAACTGAATTAGGAAAACAAAATTCTACTTTGGCTATTCCACAACATCATCAAGATTCGTTTTTGCGCTAACTTATTTAGTACACTATTAGAAATTTGCGTTTAAAATGTTTGTATATTTCCAATTGAAATTTTTGTGATCATACATATATTTTTGACACTTCTATTTTTTTAAAGCTGTTAGTAGTTGCAAGTGAAAATTTTACTTTCAGCGTTTATCAACTCTCTCGAGGTCTTATTCTCTCAATTTGGCTCTCTTTTGCGAATTTTTTGGGTTATTGAACATAAATTCGTAACTATTCGTAAAAATATGTAAAAATTTTGAGATATTGAACACTCCTAATAAATGAAGATATTACTGAAAATTAAAGCAAAAATTGTATTTATCCAAAATGGTGGCTGTATTTTCTTAATTGATAACTCTTGGTGGTCTTCTTCTACAATTTTTCTACATTAAAAAGTTATAAATTGCCACAATAAATCTGAGTTTCTGTAACAAAATCAATTAAAGTGATGTCACACTAATACGATCCACACTTTGTCACCATCTATTTATACTAGAAAAGATATGAGTTACAGAAACTCAGTACAGATTTTTTAATTAAACACACATTTTTGTGAGAATCTTGTTGCTTCCCAATATAATTTTTTTTATGGGTTTTCAATTGTAAATTTAATGTTCTGACTGTGTTTTTGTTATTTTAGCCCTTGATAACTATCACCAAGGTGTGATGGAAATATATTGGGCAGCAACAAAATTACGAGAAAAATGTGTTTTAATTACCAACTAAGCCGTAAAAAAGTAACTAAATTAATAAAAAAAAAGTCGTCAACGACAACTTTAAAAACGATTAAATTAGTATTTTCTTGTCATTTGGCTAATAATGCACAGTTGTGTATTGAAGAGTAATCCGCATAACACTTTGAAGATTAGTAAAAATCTTGTTTGTTCAAAAATGACTAAATGGCAACCCTGCCAAAATGTAAACAAACTATATATATATGTAAATATGTGTGAGTAAAACAGCTGATTGCTCCGTTGCCCCACGGGCTCAAAAAATCCTAAATATTGCATACGGACGTTTGCGCCAGCGGGCGGACCACACGTTCTTGACTAACTGGGCTATAACGCTTGAGTTACGTTGACGTTGATAACGAAACAGAAATTATTTTGATAATTTTTATAGCGTTGAAAAACTGAGTCGTTTCAACAGAAAGAACTTTAACATTTCGGTTATCGTTAATATTAACCTTTAACTTGCGACGTGGTGGTAATTTTTACACCGACTTACAGTTTCTTTAAATATCTCTTTTAACTTACCGTCCAGCAAGTTTACTCTCTTAGTATCTTCCCATCTCGTTGTAATTATTGACCCGTTTTGTTTTTATGGAGGAAGGTGTAACATTTGACGAGAAATGACGTCTAGGGTAACGTTAGTTTTTCTTCGAATGCAATTTTTGGAAATTTACCACTTCTCACTTCTCTGAAGCATTTTGATGCTTTTAGAATCTACTCATGTCATCATAATTATCGATCAGTATAGCTTCCATCTTAGAAGATATCAAATAACGGATAAATTATGATATCAGTGTAAAAATTACCACACCTTTACGTTAACGTAACTTTTTCTTCAAAAATAATTTATTTCCATTTAAAACTTCTCCCTCTGGCCATTTGATTAACATGGATTATTAATTTTACCACTTCTTCAAATGATTATTGGAAGAAAAATTAAAAAAATTCGTTTCTTGGTTCATTTTATACGCTCACCTTATTATGAAAAAAAATTCAAAAAGACTGGCCAGCATTTTCTACAAAAAAATTTTTTTAAATAAAATTCCTATTATATATTTAAAAATATATATTTTTTTATGAAAAACCGTCTCTGAAGTTTAAAGAAAGTTTTTGTTTTACCTTTTATCTATAAGGCAGGGTGCGCATGATTCAAATAAAGAAGATTGTGTATTCAGCGGTACCGCTATGCGTTCATCCAAAATTTGACAGAATCAGCTGATTTAGTGACGTAGTAACATAAATTCTCTTTCACCCAGTTTCGTTTCCGGTTATCTAAAAACTAAAGATTGTGTGCGATAAATGTGAAATTTTTATTAAAAAACTATTTTAAATAAAGAAAAATGAAGTGCCGCGTATTTATTTGTGTGAATAATAGTTTAATAAAGGTATTTTTTGCATGTTTGCAAATTTTCTTTCTCGTCGATAACGAAGTTGATGACGTACTAACCAAAATGAACCCAGTCTCACGGATGAATAGTTTGCTGAATATTGCTGAGTGCACAATCTTCTTTATTTGAATCATGCAGGGTGCGAAGAACGCTCAAAATAAACTCACTCAAACGAATTATCACTCACTCAAGTACACAGTGACAACGACCGCAAATGAACGAACGTCAACGGCGATCGATGGGTCTATGCAGTGGCGATAAACTCTTACATAAATTCATTTTAAAATGAGAGATCGTTTGAAAATTAATTTTTTGAAAATTCATTCTATGAGTTTATTTTATAATTTTTTGCGCTAGCGATCATTTTTTGAGTTTATCATTTTTTGATCGCTCTTTGAGCTTATCATTTTATGCGTTCACAAGGGTTTGTTGTGAGGTTTAAGCAGCTAATGGCATTGTGAAGGCGCAATTTTTGGACGATGGCGTGCGTTTATTAGACCATAAATATGATGTATGTATGTATGTACATACATATTCATGTATGTGTGTACGTATGGATGTACATTAGGGTGGGGCGATTTGTATGGAGGGAAAATAATCGATACCGCGCAATCGAAATTCGGATTCCTCTCATCTTTCTGAGTAGAAAACGACTCTACGACATTTTTCTAAAACAAATTTTGATGTTCCGGAATTTGGTTTTTATTAACCAAGACGAATCTTTGAAAATAAAAATTGGGCAAAAATCGACAAAAAAATATCCAGCCCAATATGCACATCGAATTGAAGCAGAATTTTATACTGAATCCAGATATGAAATCGAAACTAAAATCGGATGATCCGTTTTCGAGATATAGCGTGATTTCCGGTTATGGAGGCTGAATACCGAAAATCGCATATTTTCGCGATTATCTCTTGCTGTGTACAATATATCTTAAATTTTTTTGCAAGTTTCTTAAAGATAGGTCAATACAATATATGAGCAATATTTTAAAATATTAATTTATCTTCCTGTATAGGAAAACTAGAATGCACTTTTTTTTCCTTGGCCCAAAAGCGCGGTATGGGATCTCCATGTTATAGTCATCCGATACCGATGATTTTTGCCGGCAGCGCTTCGTGTACAATAAATGCTCTCAATACAAAATTTCAGAATTTTAGCTGCAAAAATTGAGGAGTTATAACCCAAAACGTAGACGTATGCTGTTTGGGACTTGTTTTTTTACTTTAGTCAACTCTAAAAAAAACTCAAGGTTACTCATACGCCATAGCGTACTATTGGAAGCTAAAAACAAATTTCAGAAGCATAAGTCTACGTTTTTGAGAATAACTCTTCAATTTTTGCAGCTAAAATTCTTAAATTTTGTATTGAGAGCATTTATTGTACACAAAGCGCTGCCGGCAAAAATCATCGGTATCGGATGGCTATAACATGGAGATCCCATACCGCGCTTTTGGGCCAAGGAAAAAAGAGTGCATTCTAGTTTTCCTATACAGGAAGATAAATTAATATTTTGAAATATTGCTCATATATTGTATTGACCTATCTTTAAGAAATTTGCAAAAAAAATTTAAGATATATTGTACACAGCAAGAGATAATCGCGAAAATATGCGATTTTCGGCATTCAGCCTCCATAACCGGAAATCACGCTATATCTCGAAAACGGATCATCCGATTTTAGTTTCGATTTCATATCTGGATTCAGCATAAAATTCTGCTTCAAATCGATGTGCATATTGGCCTGGATATTTTTTTGTCGATTTTTGCCAAATTTTTATTTTCAAAAATTCGTCTTGGTTCATAAAAACCAAATTCCGGAACATCAAAATTAATTTTAGACAAATTTCGTGGAAGTGTTTTCTACTCAGAAAAATTAGAGGAATCCAAATTTCGATCGCGCGATATAGGTTAGTAAATCGCCCCACCCTAATGTACATACATATTAGACATATACGCCGCCGATTGACGCCGCCGCCGCCGCGCCGATTACCTTCATAATCGGCCGCCGCCGCCATAATCCGTGAAATCGGCGTATCGGCGCGGCGGCGTGCGCTAGTGCGCCATACCCGTATGGAGCGAGATTTGTACATATTTTCCTAGTTTTGCTAACTGCTAAAGTTCTTCAAAATTAAAAAAAAGGAAACAATCGACGTGTTTTGACCTCAGGAACTCGAAGCTGAATGCGGAAATGTTTTATTTTTTGCCGGTTAAAAGTTATTAACAAAAACTTTGCCTGTTCCCTACTTTACTGGCCTCAGTCCTAAAGAATTTAAGCTACTGGAAAATTTCAGTTCGTTGGCTTACATAATTTTTTCTCAGATACGGAACTTTTATGGGATCTCTTCCATTTAGTCCTACTTATCGAGGTCTGTTGCTAATTGTTCTATTCAAAACTGCACCATTTCAACCCTCCTTGATATCATTAGATGCCGAAAATGATCCCAAACATACCTCCATAATCGAAAACTCATAGTTTGAACGTAAGAAAGTTGCTGTTTTTGAGTAGCCCTCACAGTCGCCGAACCTCAGCCCTATAGGGAATATTAAAGAAGACGATGGGGGATCAAAAATGGAAAAATAAGCAAGAGTTATGGAAAAAAATTAAAGAAGCTTGGTACTTAATACCAGTTGCAAATTGCGCTGATTTGGTCAACCCTATGCCACGAAGAAGTAAGGAAGTTATAAAAAATAAAGGAGCTTCAACTAAACATTAGTTTAAATCTAGCTGCAGCAGTAATATTGTAGTTTATTTGGAAAAACAATCGAATTTAAAGTTTGTCCCTATTATTATTTCCAACTTAAATTATACATTTCTTTATTTTTATTCATAAAAATTAAATTATTATACAAAAACCACCCCAGAGTCATTAAAGCATGTCTCCGTGTAAGCATCAATATATGGTAATTATTATTTGGTCTTGAAATGAAATAAATGGAGAATTGCAAAATTTTGTCCATATTATTTTTTCCAACACTGTATATACATATATTTATTTTAAAGTGCCTTATATATATATAAATATGTACATATGTTAATATATGTATGCATGTTTATTATCATACAAAATAAGCAAATGAATTTAAATTTACCCTTACATATGTATTTGTGTATATTCTTTAATATTTATTTTCTTTATTTTATATTTTAGTTTATGTAACAATTGTTTTTTGCTGTTAATAAAAAAGTTTCAACAATTTAAGGTGGAAATTAGTTTATTTTTTCCATTCAGCCAGCGCTATTAAGGTAACTAAATAAAATGAATATTTGAATAAGGATTGTGATTTGTAGATTTGGGGCAGGCGCGCCGGCGCGAAAAAGCACGCCGGCGTCGCCGCCGTCGCCGAAATGGTTTTGGAATAGCGCCGCCGCCGCCGGAATCACTGTCGGCGTATATGTCTAATACATATACATATGTCAATAACATTAATGCAGCATTTAAAACGAGGAACAATATGGGAAAACTTCTACGAAACAACATTAACAAGGAAGACCTCTTTGACAAACAAGGCGTATACAAATTGACTTGCGAATGCCAAAACAGTTATATAGGACAAACAGGACGCCAAATCAAGACGAGAATCGAGAACACATAAGGGATTACAATACGAAAATAAGAAAATCATCAACGACAGTGGAATCAAATTTCGCCAATCACATGGCAGAAAACAAGTGTACACCCATGAAAATAGGAAAAACAGCTAAAATTCTCCACATACAGCATAAAGGAAGACGACTTAACATATTAGAAAATATGGAGATATACAAACAAAAAACATTCGTAGGTAAAATAATAAATGAACAAATAAACACCGCATCGGATACATTATTTGAACCGCTTAAGCTAATATACCCGAAAGAGGACAAAAGACCTAAAACCGACATAAACAAAACAACACACAAACGGACAATAACGGACTTTTACCTACTTGGTTAATGAGGGTACAATAATGAAAATATGACAAAAAAAAATTGATTTGCTTACCTAAACACACAACACAGACTCACACACACACACGTCACCCGAACGCACGAATGCACGAACACATCACATGAACACGAAGTACCTGAGCAAAACGACGGAAGTTAGTTACTATAAATGCTATCGAACTTACAGAAAATAACTCAGAACGAAAGAAGACACTGAAGATGGCGCATATTAGCCGAAACCGGTTTGTCTCCAAACCAAACTTGACAAGGGATGACGGAAAATCGTTCCACAATACATCATATTCCTACCCTGTCGGAAAAACAAGCAACCAAAAAGTTATTCTAATACATATGTATGTACATATTTTAAAAATCCTTAGGTCTCATAGCGATAGGCATGTATATGTAGGTATATCGAGTTTAAATTTTATTAAGTATGTATTTATTCAAACTAATTAAATTATTAAATTTATTTAAATTAATATTTATAAAAATTTATATTTACATACCGATGTACCTACATATATATTTATGTACATTTGTAGTCTATATGTATGAGTTAAGGGTTGTTAAATATAAATAATATACATATGTAGGTATGTATTTAGTTCTTACTTGAAAACTAGAATACAACAATTGAGCGTTCAAGAAATAAGTTCGCATTTTATTTATTTGTACACATGTATGTATGTACATATATACATTCCAAATCGAAAATATCATTACCCGAATTCCATTATTGAATAGACATACATATGTGCATGTATTAATATTATATACATGCATACATACATATGTACAATTTAATAAAATCCGAACATGTATTTTTAACGTACTCTCAGTTGTTCAATTCCAGTTTTAAAGTAAAATCTAAAGATGTAGGTACCTATGTTAAATAAAATATTTATATAGACTACATATCGACGGCTATTTCAAAAATTGTTTGAAAAACGTCTTATTTCAGAATTTTTTTCAATAACGTCCTAAGTATTTCAGAAAATATATACATATGTATGTATGTGTCGAATGAACACAAATATGTATGTAAACTCATGCATATATAAAATTTTTATTAGATTGAATAAATAGATACATAATAAAATTGTTAAAGTGCAACTTCAATATACATATGTACATATATATCGCTATAAGACCTAAGGCTTTTTAAAATATTATAAATATATACATACATATGTACATACATGTATACGTACGCAAATGCATTCATATATACATATGTTAATATATGTATGCATGTTTATTATCATACAAAATAAGCAAATGAATTTAAATTTACCCTTACATATGTATTTGTATATATTCTTTAATATTTATTTTCTTTATTTTATATTTTAGTTTATGTAACAATTGTTTTTTGCTGTTAATAAAAAAGTTTCAACAATTTAAGGTGGAAATTAGTTTATTTTTTCCATTCAGCCAGCGCTATTAAGGTAACTAAATAAAATGAATATTTGAATAAGGATTGTGATTTGTAGATTTGGGGCAGGCGCGCCGGCGCGAAAAAGCACGCCGGCGTCGCCGCCGTCGCCGAAATGGTTTTGGAATAGCGCCGCCGCCGCCGGAATCACTGTCGGCGTATATGTCTAATACATATACATATGTCAATAACATTAATGCAGCATTTAAAACGAGGAACAATATGGGAAAACTTCTACGAAACAACATTAACAAGGAAGACCTCTTTGACAAACAAGGCGTATACAAATTGACTTGCGAATGCCAAAACAGTTATATAGGACAAACAGGACGCCAAATCAAGACGAGATATCGAGAACACATAAGGGATTACAATAAGAAAATAAGAAAAGCATCAACGACAGTGGAATCAAATTTCGCCAACCACATGGCAGAAAACAAGTGTACACCCATGAAAATAGGAAAAACAGCTAAAATTCTCCACATACAGCATAAAAGAAGACGACTTAACATATTAGAAAATATGGAGATATACAAACAAAAAACATTCGTAGGTAAAATAATAAATGAACAAATAAACACCGCATCGGATACATTATTTGAACCGCTTAAGCTAATATACCCGAAAGAGGACAAAAGACCTAAACCGACATAAACAAAACAACACACAAACGGACAATAACGGACTTTTACCTAATTGGTTAATGAGGGTACAATAATGAAAATATGACAAAAAAAAAATTGATTTGCTTACCTAAACACACAACACAGACTCACACACACACACGTCACCCGAACGCACGAATGCACGAACACATCAAATGAACACGAATTACCTGAACAAAACGACGGAAGTTAGTTACTATAAATGCTATCGAACTTACAGAAAATAACTCAGAACGAAAGAAGACACTGAAGATGGCGCATATTAGCCGAAACCGGTTTGTCTCCAAACCAAATTTGACAAGGGATGACGGAAAATCGTTCCACAATACATCATATTCCTACCCTGTCGGAAAAACAAGCAACCAAAAAGTTATTCTAATACATATGTATGTACATATTTATAATATTTTAAAAATCCTTAGCTCTCATAGCGATAGGCATGTATATGTATGTATGTAGGTATATCGAGTTTAAATTTTATTAAGTATGTATTTATTCAAACTAATTAAATTATTAAATTTATTTAAATTAATATTTATAAAAATTTATATTTACATACCGATGTGCCTACATATATATTTATGTACATTTGTAGTCTATATGTATGAGTTAAGGGTTGTTAAATATTTTATTTAACATAAATACCTACATACATATGTAGGTATGTATTTAGTTCTTACTTGAAAACTAGAATACAACAATTGAGCGTTCAAGAAATAAGTTCGCATTTTATTTATTTGTACACATGTATGTATGTACATATATACATTCCAAATCGAAAATATCATTACCCGAATTCCATTATTGAATAGACATACATATGTGCATGCATTAATATTATATACATGCATACATACATACATACATATGGACAATTTAATAAAATCCGAACTTGTATTTTGAACGTACTCTCAGTTGTTCAATTCCAGTTTTAAAGTAAAATCTAAAGATGTAGGTACCTATGTTAAATAAAATATTTATATAGACTACATATCGACGGCTATTTCAAAAATTGTTTGAAAAACGTCTTATTTCAGAATTTTTTTCAATAACGTCCTATTTCAGAAAATATATACATATGTATGTATGTGTCGAATGAACACAAATATGTATGTAAACTCATGCATATATAAAATTTTTATTAGATTGAATAAATAGATACATAATAAAATTGTTAAAGTGCAACTTCAATATACATATGTACATATATATCGCTATAAGACCTAAGGCTTTTTAAAATATTATAAATATATACATACATATGTACATACATATATACGTACGCAAATGCATTCATATGTATGTACATACATACATATATCATATTTATCATCTAATAAACGCACGCCATCATCCAAAAACTGCGCCTTCACGATGCCATTAGCTGCTTAAACCTCACAACAAACCCTTGTGAACGCATAAAATGATAAACTCAAAAAATGATAGCGCAAAAAATTATAAAATAAACTCATAGAGTGAATTTACCAGAGAAATTGTACGATAATTAATTTTTGAGTGAATTTATGAATTGAGTTTATCGCCACCGCTATGAGCGATCGATGGCTGTTGTGCGTTAGTTCGCTCACTATTTCAGTGGTTATACGTTTTTCTTTGGATATTTGTTTGTGATTTGAGAAGAATGTGGTTTTGAGCGTTCATGAGGAGTGATGTCATTCTCACTTCGATCGAAGTATTTCACTTCACTTTTATGCCCGTCACTTCGACACTTCCTCTTTCCCGAAATCACTTCGATTTTGACCAATCAGAATTAACTTACTTTTATAATTTATTCTTACAAATTCTAATAAAAGTTGCATATCGCACGTTTTATGCAATAGGGATTTAACTCAAAAAAAAATTTTTTTTTGGGAAAACGCAAATAAACTTTTATAATTTCAAATAGTTTCCTTCTACGGCTAACTACAAAATCACTTTTATTTCCGCCATTTTTATCCTTTTGAGTACTTTATAAGGCTAGACTCAAAGGTACGACCCAGTTATTAAACAATATGGCAAAATCCCAGAAATCGAAAATTTCGAGTTAAATCCCTATTGCATAAAACGGGCGATATGCAAGTATGCAAGAGATAAATTTTTATACAATCATAAGAAATGGCATCCCTCATTGAGATGAATAATCGTTTTTTTAAAACCTTTTCTTATCTCTAGGGTTTTATCGCTTTTTTTAAGAGTTTGATACAGGGCCCCGGAGCGCAGTTCGAAGCAAAAAAATTGACAAATAATAGCCCGTGCACAACTCACTTTAAAGCAAAGCGAAATTCCAGATCCTTGCTACAATTAACACTTTGAAAATTTCCACTTCACTTTTTTACGTTGATTTATAACACTGATTTTGTGCAAAATATTTGGAGAATCGACTTTTTTCTGCTTATTTCAAATGTTATTTTTTACTCTTTATTGTTCATTTTACGTAGTTGCGCGAAATCCAAGGTTTATCAAAATAGAGGTTATATTACTTCCGTTTTTATGTGTGTCTTTTCTTTAAAAATGTCAATGTGAAAGAGAAGAGAAATGAATTTCAAGGTAAAATTTTTGCCAATTCGTTTTGTCTGACATTCACACTTTTTAGTATACATACACAATTCCGATCAGCTTATCTACTGCGATATCCTTCTTTAGATAATTCTTGGCGAAATCGCTAAAATAAATGTTGATAAACAAAGAATGCACACACACATATGAATTAGTGTATATCATTCTATTTCTTTTGCATTTTCAAAATAGAAATAATGAATATGAAATGTTTTGCTTTTTTTTTTTTTGAGAAAAAAAAAATAACCATTAACAGCCAAAACTAGTAGCATTCAAATAATTATTTGCTAATATTTACCATTTTTCTGTTTCTTGATTTCCTGTTCCTATTTTGAGTAATTAATTTTTTTCTTCTCCTCTCACTTGAAAGAAGCCTAAATGTTGAACCTAAATGTTGTGCTGAACAAGTTTTGAAAGTTTATTCCTTTAACATTAACTTTGTCATCCTCAAGCTATCCGAAAAGGTATACCAATCGAAAAAATTCGAACTGTGGCGGATATTAGATTCCAAAACATGAAATATATAAAATCTCGGTTTTCTCAAAAAGTTACCATTGGGCGATTTTGGGTTTGACAGATACTTGTTAGTGAAGCATTGAACTTTGATATTCTGCAATGGTCTGCCCTTCGTATTAAAATTTGTTCTACCCTACCGTGTGGTATTTTAAGTATTAGGTAAAATTTTTTTTAAATTGAATGAATTATAACCAGTACCTGTTATACTTAAATAAAATATAATTTTACAAGTACATACTTAAGTATAGAAAAGAATACTTAGTACATTCTCGTTATCCAATGCCCTCACTCTGTAGTTCGATTCGAAAGAAAATTTCATATTCCATATAAACTATATTCTACAGTTTACGAATACGCTTTCGAATCTAATTTCACTTTCGAATAGAACTACAGAGTGAGGGCCCAGGAATAAAAAGGATCTCGTATTTATATACATGAACCCATATAAACAATTGAATATGCTGCATTCATATGTACGTGAATTTGAATTTGATGGATTTTTTTTTTGCATTGTTATAAATAATAATAAATAATAGCTTAAAAAAACTAAAAAACACACTTTAATCTTAAAAATCGTACTAAAAATTGAGAAATAATTTAATTAGAAACAAAATGATGAACGAAAATATAAGTATTTAAGGAAAAGCGTGGGGTGCTCAGTATGTCAAAAAATATTCAAAATCGGTGTTTTTTTACTAATAATTTTATTTTGACTTTTTTGAGATTTCATATATCGTACTCTTTAATTTCGCAACTAGGTATATTTTTGTACTAGTTGTACGAATCGAATATTTTCATGTTCAAATATTACTGAGCAGCCCCACGCTTTTCCTTAAATACTTATACATATTTTCGTTCATCATTTTGTTTCTAATTAAATTATTTCTCAATTTTTAGTACGATTTTTAAGATTAAAGTGTGTTTTTTTAGTTTTTTAAGCTATTATTTATTTTTGAATTTTTAGTGAAATTTTTCATTAAAGGACGTTTTATGCGGACGCAAGAATAAAAGTAAAAAGAAGTCTGATGGGATGTGGTGTTCTCCGAAATAGATCTACATACATATGTATGTATTTATAACTTCTACCAAAAGTCCCAATATGCAGTGAAGTAAACTAGCTTATTATGCAATATTTTCCAAACCCTTTTATTCAAGGTTTTCCAAACTAGTTTGGAAATACAAAATTTCCCAAACGTTTTGTTATATTTCACAATCAGAAAGTGAAGAGAAGTTGAGGTGAAGCATTTGAAAAGAACAAAAAAAAAAGAAACCTGATTGAATAAATTCGAATTTAGACAATAAAGCTCCGAATACGTTTGTAGCGTAATGGTGAGGTATGCTGCCTACGGACCAAGGAGCTCAGGTTCGAGTCCCGAGTGGCGCATTTTTTTATTTTTTTTATTTTTATTTTTTATTTTTTTTTTTCTAGAGAAATTTTTTTCACCTCACGTTTACAAAACATTGTATAAAAATGTTATTAGGGTTCCTTTTCGTTAATTCAGAACTTACTATTAAATGAATTACAAACAAAACCAGTAGTGAGTTTCTGTAACAAAATCGCGAAAATTTTCGATCAAAATGACGTCACATTAATACGTTCCACACTTTGTCACCACCTAAAAAGCAGGTGAGAATCTATCGATTGACGTCATTATGACGTCACTCAGGCGAAAAGATTGATAGAGTTCAGTTACAGAAACGCAGTGCAGTTCTTGCTTTGCATACATATGTATGTACATGCGATTGTTTTTATTGCAAACACAACAATGACAAAACAGAATGTGTTACACAAAACACAAAACCAGTTCTTGCTCTGCATACGTATGTATGTATGTACATTGTACATGCGGCTGATTTCATTGCAAATACAACAAACCCAAAACAGAAGCTACAAGCTTAATTTTTTTTTGAGTGAATTTATGCATTGAGTTTATCGCCATCGCTATGAGCGATCGCTGGCTGTTGTGCGTTAGTTCGCTCGCTATTTGAGTGGTTATACGTTTTTCTTTGAACATTTGTTTGTGATTTGAGTAGAATGTATTTTTGAGCATTCGTGAGTGAGTTTTTCCGTACCCTGCAAGCTTGTTACTTATTGGCCTGTATACGGGAGTGAATTGAAATTCATTGAGGCTATTTTGAAGAAAGGTAACATAAAAGCCGCAATGAAGCATAAAATATAATGTTGAATGTCCTACTATATGATGCCGTTGGGCTGTTGATGTCATGTTTCGAATCCGGAGGAGAATAGAAATAATAAAGAGAACACAAAAAAGTGAATGTTTGAAAGATATAATAATTTAGTTAATTTAGTTAAATGTTTACAACTTTTAGGATGGGATGAAGTTACATACATACATACATACATACATACATACATACAGGTGAAACTAATAAAAGCGTGTTAAAAAATAACATATCGTTAAAAAATTTAAGCATTTTATTCTATACATATGTATGTAGTTTTAATAGTTTTTCTTTAAGATGATACTTAAAAACAAAATGCATATAACTATTATTCCGCTTTTACGATCCAAATTTTCTTGACCTCGCGGGAAACGTATGAAAAACCATTTAGCCGCGCTTCACTTCGATTTACTTCGAAACACTTCGATTTTTCAGCCGCTTCACTTCACTTTAAAATTTTTTGTGACAACACTGTTCATGAGTGAGTTTTTCCGTACCCTGCTATAAGGTACTCATGTGACGTTTTCGCTATTTTGAAAGAACAAGGCCTTGTGAATTATAGTAAAAACTTTGTTGGTTTAAAAAATTTAATTAATTTTTTTTTATCAATTTCATTTGAAAAAGGACTAGCCCCTTTCCAATGCAAAAATTATTATAAAAAAAATTATTTTTTATTGAGAGTTTTAAGTAAAATGCGTAGAAAAAAATTTACCACCACGTCGTAAACTATTTCACAAAATTTCACCTCGTCACTTAAAGGTTAACGTTGCGATGCATCCTTGGTTTAAATAATTCAGTTTTTTAACGTCATACAAATTAAGAAAATTATTTTCGTATGTAATTTCACCAAAAACCCAAAAATATGCAGAATATTAACATTTGTGGCGCTACTTTTCTGTAATTAGCATGTTAATAACAGCAATATCATATAATAATATAAATAATACTTCGTGAAAAATCGCGAAATTTCGAATTACAAATTTCGAAAAACTACTATTCTCATTGATTTTTTCCTGAAAGAGAAATGTATACTAATAAAGCATCATAAGCATCAATTAAAATTGGTTTTATGGTCCACGCCACTGTACATATGGTCATTAATAAATAAAAAATAAAAATTAATAATGACTCATTATATTGGGTGTGTAAGTACACCCGTTCATGTATGAAAAAAAGTTTTTTTTCGAGCTACGCTATCGCAAGAGGTATCAAAAGTTGCGTAATTGATAAAACTTTTTTGTTTGTGAATAAAGGCTACAACTTTTTTAGCGGTGTCTTCATGGTTTTTTGAGAGCTTTGTATTAGTGATAAAAATAAAAAAATCTAGGGATAGTAACTCCAAAATTTTTAAAGGTAAAACTCAGAACAACCTTTGAGGTCGAAACTTTATATGGGCCAAATATAGTGCTGGGCGAGACCTTTTCAGCGACATTAAGATAATAGAGATCCGACATCAAATAAGGAAGTTATTAAAAAAAACGCGATTTAGCTGTTTATAACGCGGTCCTAAAAAAAAAATTTTACACCAAAAATATTTTTTCGACATAAGTGTTCAAATAAAACTGACACACGCAAACTTTATTTTCGTGATACGGCTTAATGTACAGCCATAGCATGGTGATCGAAGAGGTGTTTTTCTTCGCGCGGGCTGGCGCGATGAACAACAGGGACTAGGTGCGTTCATCGCGATGGCCGTTGGTCGGTCGCTTCGGCGACGTTTATTGTATTGTTCGGTATTTACGCTAGCCCGTGCGATGAACAACAGGGACTAGGTGCGTTCATCGCGATGGCCGTTGGTCGGTCGCTTCGGCGACGTTTATTGTATTGTTCGGTATTTGCGCTAGCCCGTGCGATGAACAACAGGGACTAGGTGCGTTCATCGCGGTGGCCGTTGGTCGGACGCTTCGGAGACGTTTATTGTATTTTACGTTATTTCCACTAGCCTGTACTATGAACGCCAGGGACTAGGTGCCGTTCATCGCGATGGCCATTGGTCGGTCGCTTCGGCGACGTTCATCATTATCTTTACTTTACGTTACTTTCGAGATATTAGTCTAACAGAATATGACCTTATGCACAATTGAGGTTTACATCCTTTCTCTTTAACCGCCTAGCATAGTTTTGCTTTAGGAGACTTGTTGCTAATGAATTAGGATGGTTGGCTAATCTTTTCGCATAATTTGTTTGCATTTTCTCTATCTCTTCGGTCACCGTATTTATCTCTAGGTTACTATGTATAATTGAATTTTTTACATACCAAGGAGCTTTGCATATTGTTTATAATATCTTGGACTGTAGCCTTTGAATTCTTTCTACGCTAGATTTCGATGCTGAGCCCCATAGTTGTATTCCATACATCCAAATTGGTTTTAAAACCATATTAAATATTAATATCTTATTATCTAATCCCAGTCTGGAACTTGGACCAATTAACCATTGCAGATGGCTTATTTTCAACTTGGTTTGAATAATCTTTTTGTCAATGTGATTTTTCCAAGCCATTCTTCTATCCAATGTGACTCCAAGGTACGTAACGAAGTCTTTCTGAGTTATTATTTTCCCATTTATTGAGACTGATGGGCATGTGTCTTTTTTTAGGCTAAAAGTTACTTGTACACATTTAGATTCGTTGACCTTAATTCTCCACGTAGTAAGCCATTCCTCTAAAGTTTTTATGTGTCTCTGCAATTGGATAGTAGCAGTTGTGGGATTTGCGTGCACACTCAGTATAGCCGTATTATCTGCGAAGATAGACGTGACAAGGCTCGCGTTGGTTAGCAGATCTTTTGTGTAAATTAAGTATAGTACAGGCCCTAGAACGCTACCTTGTGGAACTCCAGCAGAAATTGGATGACTTTCGGTTGTAGAACTTTTGTGCCTTACTCGAAATTTTCTACCTGTTAAAAAGCTTTCTAGGATCCCGCAGAGATTATAAGGAAGTGTTTGTTTTATTTTATGCAATAGCCCTTCTAGCCATACTTTATCGAAAGCTTGTGCCACATCTAGGATAGGGCAGTGCAATATCGTTTGGTTTCAAAAGTTGACCTTATTTCTGAAACTATTCTATGCACTTGTTCTATCGTACCGTGCTGCTCTCTAAATCCGAATTGGTGGCTTGGTATGATTTCGTGGAGTTCTAAGATGGGCTGAATTTTTTTCAGCAATAATTTTTCCAATAGTTTGGAAAAGATAGAGATTAAGCTTATTGGCCTGTAGGAGCTTACTATTGTCGGGTCTTTGCCTGGTTTTGGGATCATAATAATTTCAGATAGTTTCCATGGATTAGGAAAGTGACATAATCGGATGATACTATTGAAGATGTATAGTAGTTGCTTAGTAGCTACTATGGGAAGAGCTTTTAACATTTCACCTGTTATTCTGTCATACCCTGGTGCTTTCTTATTCTCTATGTCTTTGGATATAGTTTTATTCAAGTCGTCTAGTTTAAAACCAAGTGGTATTGCTGGTAATTGTGGTGTATTTTCTTGGAGAACTTTTTGGCCCTCATTTGGAGTAAATACATTTGAAAGATGGGTTGCAAAAGCTATTCCTTTTTCGTGGTCACTTCGAGCAAATTCACCATTTTGCATTCGTATTGGAGGAGTGGCCGCTGTGGTGCAGTGGGTAGAGTGCTCGCCTGCTATGCCAGAGGTTTCGGGTTCAAACCACGGTCCGAGCAAAACACCAAAACAATTTTTCTAATTAGTAAAAATCCAATTATTGGGTTTTTTAAGAGCAGCGGTCACCTCGCGGCAGTGGGCGGCATACCCTCCGAGTGTTTTTCTGCCATGAAAAAGCTTCTCACAAAAAATGCATTCGCCGTTCGGAGCCGGCTTTAAACTGTAGGTCCACCCAATTAGTAGGAAAAACAAAAAGGAGCACACCTCGAATTGGGAGAGAAGCTCGGCCATAAAACTCGTCAGAGTTATAATAGCGCCATTGTATTATATTATATATTATATATATTGGATGATCCTGCTGAACCGGCCGTTTTAGATATTTGAGAGAGCGCCACAAAGAATAATCTGTACAGGATGTGGCCGTGAGGGACTTAATTCTATTTTGAAATTTCGTTTCCCTTTTCTCCTCTAGGAGTATTTGGAGCTCTTTCGTACATTTTTTTAGCTCGTTTTTCAGAGTTGGAGATCGCAACCTTTGCCAGTCTCTCCTAAGTTGCCTTTTCTTGGAAACTAGCTCAATGATATCGTTTTCATTGAAAGAACTAGTGCTTTGCTGCTGGATTGTGTTAGGACGTAATGGCGTTGAAACCTTTGCTGCCACTTGCAGTAAGTTTGTGAAGTCAATTATCGCATATTCCACTTCGGCGGCTGATTTAAGGCTCACATTTGGATTAATATGCGAACTTATAAATTTTCTGTACTTCAGCCAATTCGTAAATCTATTAGTTAAGCTTGGGTTCAGTTCGTTTAAAGTTGGAAGGGTTTTAATAGATATGACGCAAGGAGAGTGATCAGATGATAGGTCAAAAAGTGATTCTATCTGAAGTATATCCCGATCGAGGCCGCGAGTTACCCCAAAATCTATGAGGTCGGGAGTTTTGCTCCTATCAGTGGGCCAATATGTTGGCTGCCCTGTTGATATAATATCAAGACCATTGCTTTGGATTGCTTTGAACAGGTTTCTTCCCTTTGGTGTTATTAACCTAGATCCCCAAAAAGTATGTTTAGCATTGTAATCTCCTGCTGCTAAATATCTCGTGCCTAACTTGGAAAAGAATTCAGTAAATTGGTACTCTGTTATATTAAAACGGGGAGGGCAGTATATTGCAGATACAGTAAGTCCGCCGGAGCTATCATCAACGTGCACTGATGTTGAGTGTATATAATCTTTGCAATATTCTTCTAGCACGTGGTGCTTAATCCTCTTTCTTATAAGTATCCCGGTTCCGCCTCTAGCTTTTCCTTCGGGGTGTTTAGTATTATAGAACACATAACCATCCATGCTAAAATTATGAAACACAGTCAGATGGGTTTCAGACACTAACATTATCTCAATTTGGTGATTTTCTAGGAAAACATGGAGTTCATTGCGGTGTTGACCTATGCCGTTAGCATTCCAGAAACCTATATTGAAACAGTTCATGGTCTTGACAAAATTGTTTGAAGTAGGAGGTTTTGATTCCTAATCAATTCTTGCATCATGTTTTGCATTGACTTCATATGGTCCTGCATCATATGAACAAAGCTATTTAGAGTGTTTTCGAGTGATGTTGGTGGAGTGGAATCGTCTTGGATTTCAGTCTGCTGTGTGCCTCTTAAGACTTGAGCGTATGAGTACGTTCCCAGATTTCTTTGCGGAGCTGTATTAATAGTTGTTTTTGGCACATTTTGAGGTTGTGGGACAGGGACATTTTTAGGTTTTTTGCTACCTTTCTCTTTTAATGAGATGTATACTGGGCAACCCCTATAATTAGCAGTGTGATTTTCACCGCAGTTACTGCACTTCTTATTTTCTGGATTTTCTTTTGGTTTCTCGCACTCTTTGGAGCTGTGCAAATTTCCGCAAATTACACATACGCTAGGTAATGTGCAATATCGTTTTGTATGCCCGAACTCCTGACAATTATGGCATTGTACGGGGCCCACACGTTTATGCGGTTCTTCCACAGAGATTCTTCGGTGTAGAAGATAACGTAGTTTGTAAATGGGATGTACTTCTCCCTTCTTTAAAAGCTGGAAATCTGGGTCGATTTCAACCCTGAACATCGGTTGCGGTATATTGGCTTTATTTTTCATATTGTAAACATATCTGACTTTAAAACCTTCTTCGTTTAATGCAGTCTCAATTTCTGCCGGGCTTACGGAATTTTCTATTCCTTTTAGTACAACTGATAAGCCACGGTTACTTTTTAGCTGATATGTATAGAAATTTTTTTTTCTGTTTTCGAAGTCTTTAGTTACTTTGCGGTAATAATCCTCGCTATAAGTTTGAATTTTAACTTCCTGTATATTGCCTTTTTTATAGGTACGACGTGGAAGTTTTTAGGACCTACTAGCTCAACCAGTTTGCTTACTAATGCAGTAGAGCTTTGTTCTCGTAGATATATTGGAGGGGGCTTGGAACTTTTTTGTGGTTTTTCCACTTGAATGTTTTGACGTTCAGCGAGTACACTGAATCTCTTGTTGCCCAATGTTGTCGCGGTCAGACCGCGACAAAATATTTTTCCTTTTGTTACTCCCACTATGTATGTATGCACTGGCAGAGCAAATTTTCATTTGTTTTGTTTATTTACCTTTTTACCTTTTATCCTTTGTTCCCAACGGGGAGCGCACCCTGGCGGCGACAAATGAAGTTAATTGATATTGCCATGATGGGCAGTACTGGCGGAGTGTGTTGCGAGCTTTTGCCTTTTAGCGGAGTCCCCCACCAAATTGTTATACATATATGTAAATATGTAGGATGTAAATAAGGAAAAGCAATGAGCGCGGAAGGCGCAGAAAGGGGTGTCATCGCTTTCGTCCCTTTTGCGGTGCATTAAGGCATCCGCTAGATGAAGGCAGTTTATGTGTGTGTGGTTGTATATCATTGGTCGGGGCATCGGTGATGACCGCACAGGTTAGCGGTTCGGTGCGACCGGGTGATTACCCACACATACAGCCTGATGGTATATACAAAAAAGTATATGCTGGCGCGCAGCCTTCGGCCTGGCTCGCGGGTGCGCGTCAGAATACTCTTGTATGCGAGTGCGATAACATCCTTTTTTAGTGCGATCGATTTTGTGTAGAAAAAATAAGAAAAGTTTAGTGAAAATTTTGGAAAGTGGTGTTAAAGAGTTTAGGAGATTTGAAAAAGAAAGATTTTAAATAAAACTGTGAAAAAAAAGAAGATAGGAAAATAATAGGGTTGGAAGCTTTAGTATAAAAGAAAATATATATAATAGTGGTGTTGTGAAAAATAGAAGTTTGAGTTAGGGTGTGAAAACAAGAGAAAGGGGAAAAGAAGAATAAAAGTTGGTGGTGGATTTGGAGCGAGCCTTGGTGGTGGACATCGCAGGGATCCTTAAGCCGGAACACACTCCGGCTTGGTTAAGTATTTTGTTTGTTGTTGTAGTTGTGCCATTTGTCGCTTCTTTGTTTCGCCCCCTGTGTTCCTTAACCCATCCTTTTAGCATCCCGCACCCAGAGCCCAGTCATTTGGCGGCGGGTTAAAGTTGTTCCTGGCAGCTCAGGAACTGTGCGAGTGGGTTCGTAACCTTCCGGTTGGACCTCACCTCGGGTGCACCCATAAAACATTTGTTTGTCAAAGTTTGGGTATTTTGGAAAAATTTGTTGGTACATATTTTGTTTTTGGTTGGTTTTAGTTTGTGTGTTTGATTTATCATATGTATGTACCCACCCCGTCTCCACTGAGAGAGTCGGTGCATTAATATTTCGTTATTGTCACCAAGTGTTGTTGTTTTGCCCTTGTTGTATTAAGCCGTGGCTTTGTTATTTGTGTAAAAGGGTAGGTGACAAATTGGCGCCCAACGTGGGGCTCGAAAAAATAAAGAGTTGAGAAATTGTCTTTTGTGAGAAAAGAAAAATTCTGTGAAGTGTTGTTTTTGGTAGCAGTGCATATACATAGGTACTGTGTTGTTGGTATATTTTTCTGTGCTTGTCGGTTTTTGTGATCTTTTTGCCTACTTTACAAGAATAATTCTGCCGATCAATTTTTTTTTTTTTGTTTTATTTATTTTCTTACTTAGGAGAATCGGAGAGCCGAGAATTTTTGTTGGTATTCACAAGTGTAAGTTGGTCAAGTCGGAGTTTGTCGCAAACGAGGAGTTTTTTTTTCTCTAGAAAATATACATACATACACACCTACATACTTGCAAGGTAAAAAGGGTAACAGAAGGAAAACAGCAGGTAGTAATATATACATACGTATAAATATATATAAATACATATTTACGTATATAAATTGCGTTAGGTCGCGGTAATAGACAAAGAAAAATTTTTCATTGCGTGCAACAACACGCAAAAGTCGTTTCTGTTAATATCTCATTAGGGTGAGCCATATTTTTCAAAGAAAATTTTCCCGAGTTAAAATTTTTTTTACGTTAATTAAATAAACAAACAAACAGGAAATATATATCGATATAACATTTAGCGGTCGATCAGTAAATATTTGGAAGACACACATACATATATCGGAGTGGAAGAAGAAGTTTTCAAGGGAGAAGGAAATCAACCGAGCAAAGGAAGAAGGCTTGTATACGCATATAACGGAGAACATCTTTTGGGCGAATACAGTGTTGGAGATTACTAAATAAATAAATAAAATACTATTTTTTTTTGTTCTGCGTTTTACTTTAGTTTTATTGCAAAATTTTTTTTTACTGGCCACCCTATTGTTAAGTTTTCAATTTGCATTTTGCACATTTCTTTTACACGTATATTCGTACATACATATTTACGTACATTTACCTTGGTCAAATTAGACAGCGAGAGCGGCTCATACATACATACATACATACATTAAGGTACGTAAGCTATTGTTGGTGTTGTCCCAGTAGGTAGTGTTGTTACATTTGTAATAGGCTCTATTGTTTTTTGTTATAGCTCCCAAATTTGCTGCGCCAGTGCTAGGGTGGTTCAAAAATTTTAGAGTATTGGAAAATACTAGGGTGTCAAGTTTAGTTTTGGGATTGGAGCTTTTATTCGTTAAATCTTAAACTTGGTGTACTATTTCTCGATATCAATTTTAAATTGGGTGGATATAAAAAAAAAATAAAAGGAAAAAAAAAATTTTTTTTTATATTTGCAGATTTTTTTTTCTGGTATTGGAATCGCTTAAAATTGTGAGAAATTTTTTTTTTACGTGGCAACTTTTGCGGTGATTTTTAATTTCGAAATTTTTAGGTGATTTGTTTTTTTGGTTTTGAGAAAAAAAAATTTTTTTTTGTTGGCTTCGAATTGTGTTTAGAGTTCTAATTTAACTTTTAGCATTGCAAATTTTTTTTTGTAATTTTTACGATTCGGTTTGGCGGCTATTAATTCTTTTTTTTTCTGGAAATTTTATATTGAATTTTTTTGCGTTGGAAATTGTGTTTATCATCTGGAAAACAAAATGGAAATAAATCGGTTATCACAAGAAGAATTGGCTTACGAGATGGAGGCACGCGGATTAGCAGTAGCATCGGTGGAATCAATGCGGAAATCGTTAAGGGCATCGCGGGCAGTTGAACGACGTGGGTCTGTAGACTTATTTAAGGATTATCCTTTTACGTTTGAGGAAGATAAAGTTGCGGTAGAGGCAAAAATAGTAGAGATAGGCAAGTTAGTTTCGGCTCTTAATAATGGAGGAAAGCCATCAGATGGTATTAAGGCGACCACAAAACTGGAGTGGTGTTTGAATAGGATCGGTAGGGCTAAACCCGAAGATGATGACGATATGGCGTCACAGGCGGATATAAGGAATAGGATAATTTTGATGCTGGGTTATTTGGAGGAAATGAATGAGTCAGAAAAGGGTGAGCAACCCAGTGCTAAATCACCAGAGCAAGTGGTCTCACCGGGACCAGATATGAGAACAGTGCCAGTAGTGCATTCTGAGGGCGTAGAACTAGTTAGCAGGATTTCGCAAGAGCCACCGAATCTGGCTAAATGGAACCTGAAATTCGATGGAGAAAGGTCGGGATTATCCCTATATGCATTTTTGGAGCGTGTTGACGAGCTTAGCGAGGCACGCGGAGTTGCTAAGTCTCAGTTACTTAGAGGTGCAGTCGATTTGTTTTCGGGAAAAGCTTTGTTATGGTTTAGGTCGATTAGGTGTTCGATAGCTACATGGGAAGAATTAGTGCGTGAATTAAAATTGGAATTTCTTCCCCCTAATTATGATGACCTTTTAATGTCGGAAATTCGAAGAAGGACTCAGGGAGCAAATGAGTCAATTGGAGTATATGTGGCTGCGATGAGGATTATGTTTGGAAGGTTACAAGAACCAATTTCAGAGAGTAGGGTGTTGGGAATAATTAGGGCGAACCTTTTACCATTCTACCAGACCCAATTGGGACTAGTTACACCTGGTTCGATTTCAGAGTTAGTTGCTTTGGGAAGGAAATTGGAAGCGGTTAGGTCGTCGGTTGATGCATTTGTACCCCCTCCAAACCATCGGGCTAGAGGTTTGTTGGAGCCAGACTTGGCATACATGTCTGTTGGTGGTGAGGCTGCGTCAGTGAACCAGTCGGCAACCAGTCCGAGGAATAGGTATGGGCCAAATACTAGGTGTTTTAATTGCAAGCGATTTGGTCATGTTTCGGCGGATTGTAGGAAAACAATCAAGTGCTTTGGATGCGGTAGGATTGGTGCTATGAAGCGGGACTGTCCAGTGTGTACAGCAAAGCCGAGTGGTACCCAAAGTGGTGGTAGTTCTGGTCTAGAGGGAAGGCGGTCTTCAAACCCCTTCAGGTCTGATTCTAACAGGAACAATAATTCCAATGTCGCAACAAACAGTTCGGGAAACGCGAATTAGACACCTGGGACGGCAGGTCAGGTGGTCTAACAGGAGTTAGTAATCCTGCTAACTCCCAGCTGGCTATAATAGGGGATCGTCGAGTTGTTTCTTATATGGGTTATTCATTGGTGGCGAGCGGCCATGATCAGCGTCCACATATCGATGTGTCGGTTTTTGGTTTTTCGTTTCGAGCATTGTTGGATTCTGGGGCTTCACGTACGGTGATTGGTCGAATTGGTTGGAGTATGTTACAAGCGTATGGCATCAGAATTTCTTCATCGGTAAATATCCCTCAAGTTACTTTGGCGGATGGTGGTCGAGTATCAGCGTTAGGTTCTATTTCGTTACCAATTGTGGTGGAGGGCAAGTCGGTCCTCATAGATTGTCTTAGTGTTCCTGGTATACCTCATGCTCTTATTCTTGGTGTAGATTTCTGGACCAAGGCGGGTATAATCCCGGATCTGAGGGGCAGGGTATGGTCGTTTTCTCGACCGGAACAGGAGACGTCGGTAGCGATCATGGACCACAGCGAATTAGATGCTAGGCAATCTGAAGCTTTGGGTAGAATAGTTGGGAATGCTTTTGAGACTATGGCAGACGGGTTAGGTCGAACCCATCTTGTTGAGCATAGGATAAGGATAAAGGCAGGAGTTGAGCCTGTGAAGCAGCGATACTATCCGGTATCGCCTACCATACAGTCGCGTATGGACGAGGAGTTGAAGGATATGCTCAGCAAGGGTGTCATTGAGACGTCACATATTCCGTGGGCTTCCCCAGTGGTCATGATAAGGAAGAAAGACGGTACATATAGGTTTTGTGTAGACTATAGAGTTCTTAATAAGTGTACCGAGAAGGATAGCTACCCCCTTCCTTATGTGTCGGCGACCTTGGATAAGCTGAGGGATGCGAAATTTTTGTCAAGTTTAGACATCAAGTCTGCTTACTGGCAAATACCAGTAGAGAAAAGGTCTAGGCCCTATACAGCATTCACGGTGCCAGGTAGAGGCCTGTTTCAATTTAAAAGAATGCCATTTGGTTTACATAACGCGCCTGCAACGTGGCAGAGATTTATAGATTCGGTCATAGGACCAGAGTTAGAGCCCCATGTGTTTGTTAGACGATATACTCATCGTAACCAAGACGTTTGAGAAGCATTTAAAAATTCTAACGGAGGTCTTAGATAGGATAGCTAAAGCAGGACTTAAGCTTAATAGAGAAAAATGTAGTTTCTGTAGGCCTGAGTTAAAGTACTTAGGTTATGTCGTAGATAGAAACGGCCTACATGTTGATCCTGAAAAGGTAGAGGCAATGGTTATGATAGGAGTCCCGAGAAATGTTAAGCAAGTGAGATCTTTTGTAGGTACAGTGTCCTGGTACCGTAGATTCATCAAAGATTTTTCAGAGTTAGTTAGACCTCTCACCGAGTTAACTAAGAGAAATAAAAAGTTCATTTGGAGCGAAGAATGTGATAGGAGTTTTAGAGAAGCTAAGAAACGTTTAGTTACGGCGCCCGTTTTAAGTTGCCCAGATTTTGATAGGCCCTTTATTATACAAACGGATGCGTCAGACTTTGGTATAGGAGCTGTGTTGACCCAAGACTTTGAAGACGGTGAGAAGGTGATAGCATATCTGAGTAGGTCCCTGAATAAAGGTGAGAAAAATTATTCCACCACAGAAAAGGAATGTTTGGCGGTCCTGTGGGCGGTCGAGAAGTTACGACCATACATCGAAGGAACGAAATTTAAAGTTATTACGGATCATTATTCTTTGGTGTGGTTGAATAGGTTGAAAGATCCTTGTGGTAGACTGGCTCGTTGGGCATTGAAGCTTCAGCAATACGATTTCGAGATTATCCATAGGAAAGGGAAAGAACATGTTGTTCCAGATTTGTTGTCGAGAAATGTTCCTGTTATTTTTGAAATTTCTACGTCGGACCCTTGGATAACGAAAATTATTGAATCGGTGTCAAAGAATCCTTTGTCGTACCCTGCGTGGAGAGTAGAAGATGGTGTCCTTTACAAATATGTTAAACCTCCATACCCATCCATTTACGGGGAGGGGCCCGAATGGAAAATGGTAATCGAAAATTCTCAGAGGGAAAATGTTTTGAAAAGTTGCCATGATAGTCCGTTAGCAGGACACATGGGTGTGAGGAAAACGTTCGCTAGAGTTGCTCAGAAGTTTTATTGGCCGCGAATGAAATCCGATGTTGCTAAGTATGTTCGAACTTGTAAGACATGTCAGCAGGTAAAGCCTGATAATAAACAGCCAGCTGGGGGAATGATAGAGAGGTCTAAGGAAGTTGAACCGTGGGAGATGATCTGTGTTGATTTGGTTGGTCCTTTGGTTAAGTCAACTCAAGGTTACCAATATATTCTTACGGTTGTGGATTATTTTTCGAAGTTTCCATTGTTGTTTCCTTTGCGCACAGCGACTGCGAAGAGTGTCTGTAAATTTCTTGAAAACGATGTTTTCCTATTGTTTGGCGTTCCGAGTTCCGTTGTGTGTGATAATGGACCCCAGTTCAAGAGTCGTGAGCTTCAGGGTCTCTGCGGTGTCTACGGCGTCCAGTTGCGATATACTGCGCATTACCACCCGCAGGCTAATCCAGCGGAACGGATTAATCAAATTATTAAGACTACGCTTAGGGCTTATGTTTCGGAGAACCAGAGGTCATGGGATCAACAGTTAGCGAAGGTAGCGTGTTGCATTAGGTCATCACAGCATGAGGTGTTAGGAGTTACACCATACTTTGTTAACTTTGGTCGGGACATGGTGCTTGAAGGTAGTCAGGGTTATATAAGGTCCTTAGGAGAGCAGGAACAAGTGAATTGCGAGGAGAGAGCTAGGAAGTTAGTGGAGATTAGAGCAGACATAAGACTGAAGTTGGAGCAGGCAGGAGCTAAGTTAGCCAAACAGTATAATCTTAGGAGAAGAGATGTACAATATATGCCAGGAGAATTAGTGTGGAGGAAGAATTTTGCGTTGTCCGATGCGGCTAATTATTTTGCAGCGAAGTTAGCGCCGAAGTATGTAGGTCCTTTTGTGATTAAGAAGAGGGTATCTCCTTGGACATATGTTTTAGTAGATGAGAATGATAGGGAGAAAGGAACCTGGAATGTGAGGGATTTAAGGCCGTATCGGGATAGGTAGCATTAGGGCCAAAGAAGGAAGTTTCCTTCTTTCACGAGGAAAGGGTGGAGTTGTCGCGGTCTGACCGCGACAAAATATTTTTCCTTTTGTTACTCCCACTATGTATGTATGCACTGGCAGAGCAAATTTTCATTTGTTTTGTTTATTTACCTTTTTACCTTTTATCCTTTGTTCCCAACGGGGAGCGCACCCTGGCGGCGACAAATGAAGTTAATTGATATTGCCATGATGGGCAGTACTGGCGGAGTGTGTTGCGAGCTTTTGCCTTTTAGCGGAGTCCCCCACCAAATTGTTATACATATATGTAAATATGTAGGATGTAAATAAGGAAAAGCAATGAGCGCGGAAGGCGCAGAAAGGGGTGTCATCGCTTTCGTCCCTTTTGCGGTGCATTAAGGCATCCGCTAGATGAAGGCAGTTTATGTGTGTGTGGTTGTATATCATTGGTCGGGGCATCGGTGATGACCGCACAGGTTAGCGGTTCGGTGCGACCGGGTGATTACCCACACATACAGCCTGATGGTATATACAAAAAAGTATATGCTGGCGCGCAGCCTTCGGCCTGGCTCGCGGGTGCGCGTCAGAATACTCTTGTATGCGAGTGCGATAACATCCTTTTTTAGTGCGATCGATTTTGTATAGAAAAAATAAGAAAAGTTTAGTGAAAATTTTGGAAAGTGGTGTTAAAGAGTTTAGGAGATTTGAAAAAGAAAGATTTTAAATAAAACTGTGAAAAAAAAAGAAGATAGGAAAATAATAGGGTTGGAAGCTTTAGTATAAAAGAAAATATATATAATAGTGGTGTCGTGAAAAATAGAAGTTTGAGTTAGGGTGTGAAAACAAGAGAAAGGGGAAAAGAAGAATAAAAGTTGGTGGTGGATTTGGAGCGAGCCTTGGTGGTGGACATCGCAGGGATCCTTAAGCCGGAACACACTCCGGCTTGGTTAAGTATTTTGTTTGTTGTTGTAGTTGTGCCATTTGTCGCTTCTTTGTTTCGCCCCCTGTGTTCCTTAACCCATCCTTTTAGCATCCCGCACCCAGAGCCCAGTCATTTGGCGGCGGGTTAAAGTTGTTCCTGGCAGCTCAGGAACTGTGCGAGTGGGTTCGTAACCTTCCGGTTGGACCTCACCTCGGGTGCACCCATAAAACATTTGTTTGTCAAAGTTTGGGTATTTTGGAAAAATTTGTTGGTACATATTTTGTTTTTGGTTGGTTTTAGTTTGTGTGTTTGATTTATCATATGTATGTACCCACCCCGTCTCCACTGAGAGAGTCGGTGCATTAATATTTCGTTATTGTCACCAAGTGTTGTTGTTTTGCCCTTGTTGTATTAAGCCGTGGCTTTGTTATTTGTGTAAAAGGGTAGGTGACAATGTTAATTTCGGTGCCTCTGCTGGCAGGTCACCTTTGATTAATTTGGAGGGATTCGATTTCCCATTCTTTTCTGGCGTTGGCTTTCTTTTTATACGGATATAGCGATCCAAACCAGTTTGCACAATTATTTTCTTGGCGTTTTTATCTGCCATATTTATGGTATCTTCAGCTTTATTTTGGGCTCCAGCTGCGGAAGTACTTGCTAGAGGCTGTATGTAAGTTTTTGGCACCGACGGAGAACAAGACCGTGCCTTTTGTTCAGTAGCCGGATTTTCGTTGCCGGCTTTTGGCGCTTTTTCAATTTTATCGGGCGATTGTATCGTGAAATAGGCATTTCGCCTGTTATCAAAGAGAGACTGTAAGCTCTCTTTTGAAATCTTATCTGTTAGTGCAATTTGTTTTATTTTATTTTATTTTAAATTTTTATTATTTATTATTTTTTATTTTTTTTTATTTTTTTATTTTAGTTTTAATTATAATCTAATTTAAAATATGTATGGACTTGTGCAGACCTCTAATGAAAAGTATTGTTTAGAACAAGGGTGCTCAACGCTCTCGTATTGAATGGGGAAACTCCAATACATCTAAAAAAATTTATTAGTGCACCGAGAAAATATTTGTGTTAGATTTAAAAAAAAAGTTACAAACTACAAGTAATTTTTTTTGTACGATTGGAAAATTTTACATACAACATAAATACATACATATGTACAATATTTACAATATATTTTATTTATATTAAATTAAGATATGAACTCGTACATATAAAAAAAAATGTATCTACATATTACATAATAACAATAAGTGACAAGTTTATTCAAGGCTGTTTAATAAATTGTCAATATTTATTGTCGAATCAGAGGTAGATAATTGCAGAATTGCTTCCAAATGCTTTTATGATAAAAGGTTTCTTTGGTTTGTTTTCATTAACTTAAGGCTAGAAAAGGCTTTTTCGCAAATATATGCACATATGTGCCCGAACTTGGATAAGTATTTTAAAATTTCATTTCTTATGAGTGGATATTTGTCATATTTTATTTCTGTCATATATGTAACTTACCTTAATTATTAATTTATATACGTACCTATAATTAATTAGCATAGACTGTGACTTGCAATAATATTTCAGCAAAAAAAGCTCTAATTCCTTTTTTTCTTGTTAAAATCTGCTTTTATCTTTCTTCAAATAATTTGAAATACACTTTTGCCACACATTTTTCAATATTAACTAGAAATTTTGTTCAGTTTTTTCGTTTGCCTACAAATCGCACCCTAAATCAAAAAATTGCATAACTCAAAATTTTTTGAATCCATGAATAACGTATTTAGGGACTGCTAAATGTTAGTCTCCTTCCAGCAAAAGTCTTCTTCCTTACCCAAGGTTTTACTTCAAAGCTTCGTTTGTAAAGAAAAAGGTTATCTTGCATTTCTTCCATTTCTTCCATTTATTTTATATTTATTTGGGTTTTGAGTTACGTCGCTTTTCAATTCAAGAATTCAATTTTTTCAAAAAAATTTTATTTTCAATTTGTTAGTGTAATTTTCAATTTCATATGGGAAGGGCGACGCCAACGTAGCTTCGCCCTTCCCATAAGAAACTCAATCACATTCATTTAAAACAAGGGTGCTCAACGCTCTCGTATTGAATGGGGAAACTCCAATACATCTACAAAAATTTATTAGTGCACTCAGAAAAAATTTGTGTTAGATTTAAAAAAAGTTACAAACTACAAGTAAATTTGTATTCCCAGCAGTATTTGAGGTAAGGAGGTGCATATTCAATAGAATATTCATTATGAAAAATATCCTGAAAATAAGTTCAAAATTCATTGCTGAAAAAATAACTGAACACGCAGTGAAGACATCAGGTGTACTGAAATACATGCTATGGAAGTTCTCCCTGCGTATTCAGGCCTTTTTTCCTACAGAAACTCTCCTTTCTCGTTCGGCAGTTTTTAGGTAGTTGATTTTCGACGCCCCTCTATATAAAAACGAAAGGGAAAGTTCAGATATTAGAACTACATCTCTACTGAATATTCAGTAGGAAATATGTGCTGTTTTCCAGCTGATAAATACTGCTGGGTTGTACCATTGGAAAATTTTGCATACAACATACATATGTACAATATTTACAAAATATTTATTTATACAAATGTATCTACATATATATTAAATTAAGATATGAACTCGTGCATATAAAAAAAAATATATCTACATATTACATAATAAGAATAAGTGATAAGTTTATTCAAGGCTTCTTGATTTTAGGCCATTTTTTCAAAATTAATTTGATTTTTATTCGAGCTTTTTGGCCGGTGCAAATAAAAGCGAAACAAAGTTTCCTTTTCCTCTCCTACGCGTTTCGGCGAATTTCCGCTTAAGTAAGTAAGTAAGTCCAAATTGTGCAATTTTTTAGGGATTTATATATGTATATGGTTTTTAAATTGTAGTGCTTTAATAATGTATTGTTTTATTTTGTTGAATAAAGAGTCTCCCTGAGGAAGGCGGAAAAATTCGCCGAAACACGTAGGAGAGGAAAAGGAAACTTTGTTTCGCTTTTATTTGCACCGGCCAAAAAGCTCGAATAAAAATCAAATTTAATTGTTGGGGTAAGTGGAAAAAAATTCAACAACTATTTACAGCGAAGGTTGAGTGTATAGCTATTTCACGAAAAACCATTTTCGATCATCAGCACTCTTTTCGGAAGTGGATGCACCGGGGATTGAACCCGAGTCCATTCCAACTTCAGCCGCAATGACCCAACGGATAAACACACTCGGCCATTGAGACTCTGTGCAAGCTGTTGGATTTTCCCCACTTTTGCCTTTTTCATTTTCAACATTAACGTTAGTGTGTATATGCTTTTGCATATATTCTCCACAAACGTGCTGAATTTTTGTTGTAGGCAGTTCGCAATGAACATTGATGTTGGTATTTATTTTATGTATATACCAAACAACGTTAACAATTTTACTTGAAAGAGTTTTTAGTGCTTAGCACGAAATTTTTATTTTTAATTCAATTTTTAATTGTTGGGGTAAGTGGAAAAAAATTCAACAACTATTTACAGCGAAGGTTGAGTGTATAGCTATTTCACGAAAAACCATTTTCGATCATCAGCACTCTTTTCGGAAGTGGATGCACCGGGGATTGAACCCGAGTCCATTCCAACTTCAGCCGCAATGACCCAACGGATAAACACACTCGGCCATTGAGACTCTGTGCAAGCTGTTGGATTTTCCCCACTTTTGCCAACATCAATGTTCCTTGCGAACTGCCTACAACAAAAATTCAGCACGTTTGTGGAGAATATATGCAAAAGCATATACACACTAACGTTAATGTTGAAAATGAAAAAGGCAAAAGTGGGGAAAATCCAACAGCTTGCACAGAGTCTCAATGGCCGAGTGTGTTTATCCGTTGGGTCATTGCGGCTGAAGTTGGAATGGACTCGGGTTCAATCCCCGGTGCATCCACTTCCGAAAAGAGTGCTGATGATCGAAAATGGTTTTTCGTGAAATAGCTATACACTCAACCTTCGCTGTAAATAGTTGTTGAATTTTTTTCCACTTACCCCAACAATTAAAAATTGAATTAAAAATAAAAATTTCGTGCTAAGCACTAAAAACTCTTTCAAGTAAAATTGTTAACGTTGTTTGGTATATACATAAAATAAATACCAACATCAATGTTCATTGCGAACTGCCTACAACAAAAATTCAGCACGTTTGTGGAGAATATATGCAAAAGCATATACACACTAACGTTAATGTTGAAAATGAAAAAGGCAAAAGTGGGGAAAATCCAACAGCTTGCACAGAGTCTCAATGGCCGAGTGTGTTTATCCGTTGGGTCATTGCGGCTGAAGTTGGAATGGACTCGGGTTCAATCCCCGGTGCATCCACTTCCGAAAAGAGTGCTGATGATCGAAAATGGTTTTTCGTGAAATAGCTATACACTCAACCTTCGCTGTAAATAGTTGTTGAATTTTTTTCCACTTACCCCAACAATTAAAAATTGAATTAAAAATAAAAATTTCGTGCTAAGCACTAAAAACTCTTTCAAGAAAAATCAAATTTATTCAAGGCTGTTTATTAAATTGTCAATATTTATTGTCGAATCAGAGGTGGATAATTGCAGAATTGCTTCCAAATGCTTTTGTGATAAAAGGTTTCTTTGGTTTGTTTTGATGAACTTAAAGCTTTTTCGCTAATATATGTGCTGCCGAAAATGGATAAGTATTTAAAATTTCATTCCTTATGAGTGGATACTTGTCATATTTTATTTCTGTCATATATATAACTTACCTGGCCGCTGTGGTGCAGTGGGTAGAGTGCTCGCCTGCTATGCCAGAGGTCTCGGGTTCAAACTACGGTCCGAGCCAAACAAATTTTTCTAATTAGTAAAAATCCAATTATTGGGTTTTTTAAGAGCAGCGGTCACCTCTCGGCAGTGGGCGGCATACCCTCCGAGAGTATTTCTGCCATGAAAAAGCTTCTCACAAAAAATGCATTCGCCGTTCGGAGCCGGCATAAAACTGTAGGTCCACCCAATTAGTAGGAAAAACAAAAAGGAGCACACCTCGAATTGGGAGAGAAGCTCGGCCATAAAACTCGTCAGAGTTATAATAGCGCCATTGTATTATATTATATTATTATCTACATATATATTAAATTAAGATATGAACTCGTGCATATAAAAAAAATATATCTACATATTACATAATAAGAATAAGTGATAAGTTTATTCAAGGCTTCTTGATTTTAGGCCATTTTTTCAAAATTAATTTGATTTTTATTCGAGCTTTTTGGCCGGTGCAAATAAAAGCGAAACAAAGTTTCCTTTTCCTCTCCTACGCGTTTCGGCGAATTTCCGCTTAAGTAAGTAAGTAAGTCCAAATTGTGCAATTTTTTAGGGATTTATATATGTATATGGTTTTTAAATTGTAGTGCTTTAATAATGTATTGTTTTATTTTGTTGAATAAAGAGTCTCCCTGAGGAAGGCGGAAAAATTCGCCGAAACACGTAGGAGAGGAAAAGGAAACTTTGTTTCGCTTTTATTTGCACCGGCCAAAAAGCTCGAATAAAAATCAAATTTATTCAAGGCTGTTTATTAAATTGTCAATATTTATTGTCGAATCAGAGGTGGATAATTGCAGAATTGCTTCCAAATGCTTTTGTGATAAAAGGTTTCTTTGGTTTGTTTTGATGAACTTAAAGCTTTTTCGCTAATATATGTGCTGCCGAAAATGGATAAGTATTTAAAATTTCATTTCTTATGAGTGGATACTTGTCATATTTTATTTCTGTCATATATATAACTTACCTTAATTATTAATTTATATACGTACCTATAATTAATTAGCATAGACTGCGACTCGCAATAATATTTCAGCAAAAAAGTTCTAATTTCTATACTTCTTACTAAAATCTACTTTTATTTTTCTTCAAATAATTTGAAATACACTTTTGCCCAGGGTACGGAAAAACTCACTCATGAACGCTCAAAAATACATTCTACTCATATCACAAACAAATATTCAAAGAAAAATGTATAAACACTCAAATAACGAGCGAACTAACGCACAACAGCAATCGATCGCTCATAGCGGTGGCAATAAACTCAATGCATAAATTCACTCAAAAATGAATTATCGTACAATTTCTCTGGTAAATTCATTCTATGAGTTTATTTTATAATTTTTTGCGCTAGCGATCATTTTTGGAGTTTATCATTTTTGATCGCTCTTTGAGTTATCATTGCGTTCACAAGGGTTTTTTGTGAGGTTTAAGCATCTAATGGCATCGTGAAGGCGCGGTTTTTGGATGATGGCATGCGTTTATTAGATGATAAATATGATATATGTATGTGTGTACATACATATGAATGCATTTGTGTGCGTATATATGTATGTATGTATATATTTATAATATTTTAAAAAGCCTTAGGTCTTATAGCGATATATATGTACATACATATGTATACTGAAGTTGCCCTTTAACAATTTGATTATGTATTTATTCAATCTAATAAAAAGTTTATATATGTAGGGTAGATGTTCCAGTGAACGGACAGTACCCAGTGACCGGACACTAGCATGGTTTTTCTCTTATAAATAGAAAACCGTTAAATATTTTACATTAAATTTAATTTAAATCAAAGCAGGCATTCCATATTGACTATATTATAAATTTAATTTTTCTATAGATGTGACACAAGCTTTGTGATATAGCATTTAGTGGGTGGTTGTAGAGAAATGTATCAAAAAGATATTTTTTTTCTAGTGGTATAGAGATTTTTAAAGTTGATGAATATCAGTATCTGGGCATGGAAACATGCCATATAGTGCATAATTCTATTGGCAGATGATGTATAATTACATTTAAACAGAAACTTTGTTGAAAAAATTCCAATTTTCTATAAAATTAGCTGTCCGGTTACTGGAACACCAATTTAGCCCTTGTTCCAATGTCCGGACAGGTGTCCGCTGACTGGAGTTATAGAAAAATATGTCTTGATCTAGTGACCGGACAGTCGGTTATATTTGAAATTTAACCTGTTTGGAACGCATACTGAATGTACTATTACAAAAAGCAAGCTCCGGAAAGAACTTTGAAAAATATATTAAAATTTCATGTTCAGATGTGCGAAATACTGCCTAAAGAATATCATATACGGAAAAAAAATATAATATCACAATAATTTTTTCAAATTTTTTAAAAGTTGGGCTCTCATATTCAAGCTTTTAACGAAATAAAAAGCTGCAATTGTATTTATCGATTAAAATGTTGCTGAATTGTAAGCATCATTAGCAAAATGCCCACATACATATATATGGAAAGGCAAACTGGATATTAACTGTCAGCTGTTATAGGTAGGTCGAAACCCGCTGAATGCAGAAGAAAGGGGAGACCTCCACTGCGTTGGGAAGATCAGGTGGACAGTGATGCTGGCTCCCCAGGTATTCCCAAATGGCGCCATGCTGCACGAAACAGAAATAGCTGGCGCGCTATGGTGGATTCGCCAAAATCGTCTAGACGGTTACGTGCCAATTAAGTAAGTAAGTAAGTTATAGGTAGCAATCTTATAGCAGAAAGCATAAAGCAATCGGTCACAAGAGTGGGATTTATGAGGTCCCAAAATCTTATCTCAGCTTAAACTTCCATTCCGAAAGTGGTACTGATGGAAAATATTAAGCCCCTTTCGAAATAGCTACATATATATCCCACCTTAATAGTTTTCACTTAATTTTTCAACATTTGAAATATATATGTTTAGGAAAAAAATTTTCATATCGTAGATAATTTAAAGTTTTATATAAACTAAAGACCTTTAGAAACTATTAACAGTAGGTAACACATGTATAATTTCCTGAAACATGTCTCCTTAAATCGCTTAAGTCCTTTACATATGACCAATATATTATATCCTTTCATAGGCTGTTAAATAATATAAAATAAATAAACCAAGATGATTCCTTATTTCTAAAGAATTCTCCTTCATTAATTTTAAATCTAAATTGCTTTTAAACATGGTTTTAGTTGTATTTTATTCGAAAAAACATATGTCCGGTCACTGGAAAAAGTGTCCGGTCACTGGTGAAAAAGTACTTTACTCAAAAAATATATTTATTCTGGAAAAACTAATAATTATATTTTAATTTTTATATGCTTATTCGATTAAGAATTAGTTAGTGGTCTCAAATAAAATACAAATGTCTCAATAAAGTTAACTGATTATTTTATACTAGAGCACAAAGTTGAAAAAAAAGTTATTTGTCCGTTCACTGGAACATCTACCCTATGAGTTTACATACATATGTATTTGTATTCATTCGACACATACATACATATGTATGTATATGCATATGAAATAGGACGTTATTGAAAAAAATTCTGAAATAGGTAAGACGTTTTTCAAACAATTTTTGAAATAGCCGTCGATATGTAGTCTAGGCAGGGTTGGGCAAGCTGCAGTGGCGTAGCTAGAGAATTTTTCGGGGGGGGGGGGGGGGGGGTCACAGCCAATGTAAAAAATTTACCAAAATTAAAATTACCAAAAAAAAAACTACAATTTTTTTTACAAATGATAAAAATCGCTAGCTTAGAATGCAAATTGCGTAAGTCCTTTTTTAAAACTTTGTAGGAGAGACAAAAAACAAAAAACAAAAAAAAAATCTAAATGAAAAAAAATTTCTGTTCATATAAATATTTTGGACTTACACAATTTTTTTCGCTTTTTGGACTTACACAATTTGCGTATCACTGAATAACAACGAGTAGAAATATGACAAGTATCTCAGACTTGTTTAGCGCGGTGCGTATTTCATTTTTCTAGCGTTCTACATAAAAATACACTTTTTCATAATGCGAAATGTAATTTTTTCAGACTATAATTTAACATTTTAGTACACAAATATCGCTTATAATACATATATCAAACTCTTAAGGCCCTTGGCCACTTAAAATCTGGAATGTTAAGAAGTGTATACATATGTGTGAGTGTCGGGTGATTGACGCAAATATCTAAAAGATTTGATTCTCATCAACGCGAGCCCGAACAAGAACGTTTAGCACGACGACTGCCGATTGCACTAACTAATTTTTCCCGACCCCATACTCTGCACTTGCCCCATATGGTCTTAGCTTAGCATATCTGAAGTTAATTTTTTTGTTTTTTTCTTACATATTTTTAAGTGCTAGTTTCAACTTGACTATTTATTATTTAAAGCATTTCATTTAAGTAATCGTGATGAGTCCTAAAGGTTCAAGTAATTATTAACACTTTTCAATAATATCCTTGGTTTCCAATAATTCTAAGTTTATAGTTTTAAGCTTTTAAAGTTGGGATATTTAAAAAAAAATTATCACTCTTTTTCATGTTAAAAATTGGTTTTGTTATGTTGCTCTGTCAGACTCAGTCAAATTAACCCTCGGACATGATATCTAGTACAATTAGTAGTTTGCCGACAAAAATTACGTCGCACAAAGCCGCACTTCACTACTAGATACAGGGTTTTTCATATGTACCTACAATAATTTTCTTTTTGTGCTTTATATTTAATTTTAATGTTTATATTTCTAACGCATATCTTGGTTAATGTAGGTGATGCTCGAAAGTAACCCAGATATTTAGCAGCGATTATTGTTAACTTTTTAGGCAGTATTTTTAGTATTTCCAATTTTTCAAAGTTAAGGAAGTACTTATCATAAAAAGGGGCTAAGAATTATAAAGCTACATTTTTTAGAAGATTTTTGAGTATGCAATTTTGCAGCTCATTCAACTGTAATATAATAATATGCAACATTCAACTTTTTGAAAAATTTCATTGGCTTTTCGGAAATTTTAATTGGAACGGTCCCACGTATGTACATATAACGCAAACACCCTACAGAAAAAAATTACTAAAATCGACGGAAATTTTTACAGCATTTAGAATAGCACTTTTTACACTAAAATTGGTTGGCTACATAACAGTACACTTAGAAATCTCCTCAAAATCTTCTATAAATTCTGGCCGCGCTTTGAAATTTTTAATCCACTTTTAGAAATTTCTACGATTTTTCGGATTTTTCCATAAGCTTAGAAATCCTGCTTAAGGCGATTTTTATTGAAAAATTGCTTACATTTTTAAACGAAAATAAGAGAGTCAAATTTTCGACAGAACTATTTGAAATAAATTTAAAAACTCTGGCGTATGATTTTTTTTTTTGAGTCCCTGTATATATTTTTCATTAAAATCGACTTTTAAGTTAAAAGTTTTAACACAAATTATTAAAATTTTGCATTAAACAAGCAATTTGGAATAGATGTACCCAATAAAATATTTTTGGCCGCATAAAACTTGAAAATCTACCTATGTGCTACGGTTATAAATAATAATTTTCTTATATAATTTAGTTTTTTAATATTCCATTTTGACAGACATTAAGTAAAATCTCAAGTTCAGATACTCTTATATGTACATTGCATATTTATTCCCATTGTAATTTATACTAATATTATTTGATTAAGATGATAAGTAATTGAAAGAAAACTTGAAATTTAAATAATTGGCGTTACTTTTCTGTTATTAGCATGTTAATAACAGCAATACCGTATAATAATTGTAGCGTTTGTTGAGCCGTAGGGAAGTGCAGGAACCGTAGGAATTTTACCACAAATGAGCGAATATAATTACAAAGAATGTAAATTGTGGTAAAATTCATGCGGTTCTTGCACTTTCCTACGGCTCAACAAACGCTAGAATTATAAGTAATACTTCGTGAAAAAGCGCTAAATTTCGAATTACCAATTTCGAAAAATTACTATTCTCATTGATTTTTTCCTGAAAAAGAAATGTATGCTAATAAAGTCAAAGATGGTTTTATGGTCAAAACGAATCTTTCGGGGGGGGGGGGGGGTTTGTCCCCAAAACCCCCTCCCCCCCGTTACTACGCCACTGGCAAGCTGCATTCAATTTTGATTGCATTCAGCCTTGCAGCCACCAATCAATGATGAGTGGTAGTGCAAAATTGATTTGCATTACCATTCAGTAGTGAATGGGAATGAAAATGTGGTTTGCATTACCATTCAGTAGTGAATGGGAATGCAAATGTGGTTCGCATTACCATTCAGTAGTGAATGGGAATGCAAATGTGGCTTGCACTACCATTCAGTAGTGAATGGGAATGCAAATGTGGCTTGCACTACCATTCAATAGTGAATGCGAATGCAAAGGTGAATGCATTCCCATTCATTGCATTCCCACTGCAAATGTGATTTGGACTATTAATTAAAAATGAGTGCGAGTGATTTGGACAACCATTCATCATTTAATAGCAGTTAAAACCTGTGACCATAGTTAAGGTATTAAGTGGCTAATCTATTTATTAACGGAAAGGAAGTTTATGGGATATTATAAATATGGAATTAGGCTTAGCAAAGTAAAGGGAAACCAACACGGCATGGTAATATGTACATATGTTCTATGTTATACCTGTAAGTAAAAGTATTTCTTTCAACTTCTGAGGTTATAATTACACAGTTCAACAAATTTACAAAAAATTTACTCAACACGAACAAACGCTAGTTATTATGAAAGAGGATGCCTCTCAGACCAACTTTTCCGAATAGAGTACTAGTCCAGTGCAAATCACATTTGCAGTGGGAATGCAATGAATGGGAATGCATTCACCTTTGCATTCGCATTCACTATTGAATGGCAGTGCAAATCACATTTGCATTACCATTCACTACTGAATGGTAATGCAAACCACATTTGCATTCCCATTCACTACTGAATGGTAATGCGAACCACATCTGCATTCCCATTCACTACTGAATGGTAATGCAAACCACATTTTCATTCCCATTCACTACTGAATGGTAATGCAAACCAAATTTGCATTCCCATTCCCTACTGAATGGTAATGCAAACCAATTTTGCACTACCATTCACTATTGAATGGTAATGCACTTTGAATGGTAATGCAAAAATGCCCATCCTTGAGTCTAGGTATATAAATATTTTATTTAACATAGGTACCTACATCTTTAGATTTTACTTTAAAACTGGAATTGAACAACTGAGCGTGCGTTCAAAATACAAGTTCGGATTTTATTAAATTGTACATATGTATGTATGTATGTATATAATATTAATGCATGCACATATGTATGTATGTCTATTCAATAATGGAATGCGGGTAATGATATTTTCCATTTCGAATATATATACATACATAGTACATGTGTACAAATAAATAAAATGCGAACTTATTTTTTTAACGCTCAATTGTTGTATTCTAGTTTTCAAGTAAGAACTAAATACATACCTACATATGTATATTATTTATATTTAACAACCCTTAACTCATACATATAGACTACAAATGTACATAAATATATATGTAGGTACATCGGTATGTAAATATAAATTTTTATAAATATTAATTTAAATAAATTTAATAATTTAATTAGTTTGAATAAATACATACTTAATAAAATTTAAACTCGATATACCTACATATACATGCCTATCGCTATGAGACCTAAGGATTTTTAAAATATGTACATACATATGTATTAGAATAACTTTTTGGTTGCTTGTTTTTCCGACAGGGTAGGAATATGATGTATTGTGGAACGATTTTCCGTCATCCCTTGTCAAGTTTGGTTTGGAGACAAACCGGTTTCGGCTAATATGCGCCATCTTCAGTGTCTTCTTTCGTTCTGAGTTATTTTCTGTAAGTTCGATAGCATTTATAGTAACTAACTTCCGTCGTTTTGCTCAGGTACTTCGTGTTCATGTGATGTGTTCGTGCATTCGTGCGTTCGGGTGACGTGTGTGTGTGTGAGTCTGTGTTGTGTGTTTAGGTAAGCAAATCAATTTTTTTTTGTCATATTTTCATTATTGTACCCTCATTAACCAAGTAGGTAAAAGTCCGTTATTGTCCGTTTGTGTGTTGTTTTGTTTATGTCGGTTTTAGGTCTTTTGTCCTCTTTCGGGTATATTAGCTTAAGCGGTTCAAATAATGTATCCGATGCGGTGTTTATTTGTTCATTTATTATTTTACCTACGAATGTTTTTTGTTTGTATATCTCCATATTTTCTAATATGTTAAGTCGTCTTCCTTTATGCTGTATGTGGAGAATTTTAGCTGTTTTTCCTATTTTCATGGGTGTACACTTGTTTTCTGCCATGTGGTTGGCGAAATTTGATTCCACTGTCGTTGATGATTTTCTTATTTTCGTATTGTAATCCCTTATGTGTTCTCGATTCTCGTCTTGATTTGGCGTCCTGTTTGTCCTATATAACTGTTTTGGCATTCGCAAGTCAATTTGTATACGCCTTGTTTGTCAAAGAGGTCTTCCTTGTTAATGTTGTTTCCTAGAAGTTTTCCCATATATTTTCCTATAGGAACTAAATACATACATATATTTGTAGGTATTTATGTTAAAAAAAATATTTAACAACCCTTAACTCATACATATAGACTACAAATGTACATAAATATATATGTAAGTACATCGGTATGTAAATATAAATTTTTATAAATATTAATTTAAATAAATTGAATAATTTAATTAGTTTGAATAAATACATACTTAACAAGTAAGGAAGCCTAAGTTCGAGTGGAATCGAACATTAGATACTCAGCTGCATGCTTTCATTGTTTGTTTGCGTTTGATGGAAACACGGTGCACTTTATATAAAGCGAGTGCTGCATATAGTGGGCGTAGCCACGCCCATTTTCAAAATCAGTCATCCAACTAAGCATATGAATATTATTTGTGCAAAATTTCATTCCTTTATGACATCTAGTTACAAAGATGTCACGTTACAAATTCCTAAAGGGTGTTCCAGAAATATCTTTGTTAAAAAGTAGGCGTGGTCATAACCGATTTCAATAAATTTTTGCGTGTCTATTAACACAAGTTATAAAAGTGTATAAACCAAGTTTCGTCACAATATCTCAATTATTTGTCGAGTTATAGGCTAAGAAATGTCGTATATCCCTTTGTCTAAAAAGAGGCGGTGCCACGCCCATTTTCCAAAATTTTTATATTTCTGGTTTCCGGTCTATTGTGGAACTCATGCCACAAAATTTCAATGAATTATCTTTATATTTGACAAAGATATCGCTTAAAATGTTTTTATTAGGCCCCTTTATAGTTTCCATATATAAAAGAGGGCGTGGTCGTCAACCGATTTCTCTAAAATTTTGAGTATGTATTACCAGACGTTACGAAAGTGTATACACCAAGTTTCGTCATTATATATCAATTATTTGTCGAGTTATGGGCTCAGAAATCTCGTATATTCCTGCTTCTAAAAAGAGGCGGTGCCACGCCCATTTTCCAAAATTTTTGTGTTTTTCGTTTTATGTCCGCAGATGGACTCCTGCCATAAAATTTCAATGATATATCTTTATATTTGACAAAGATATCGCTTAAAATGTTTTTATTAGGTCACTTTATAATACACATATATAAAAGTGGGCGTGGTCGTCAACCGATTTTGGCAATTTTTCGTCCAAACATTTGCCTAAGTAAGTATATCACGCATACCAAATTTCATCGATATATCTTCAACTGTTTCTGAGTTATGACATATAAAACTTTCAATGTTTGCCCCTTAATAAGTGGGCGTGGCACCGCCCATTTTCCAAAATTTTTGTACTTTTTGTTTTACGTCCGTAGTTGGACTCCTGCCACAAAATTTCAGTGATAGATCTTTATTATTTGACAGAGATATCGCTTAAAATGGTTTTATTAGGTCACTTTATAATACCCATATATAAAAGTGGGCGTGTCCGTCAACCGATTTTGATAATTTTTCGTCAAAACATTTGCCTAAGTAAGCATATTACGAATACCAAATTTCATCGATATATCTTCAACGGTTTCTGAGTTATGACATATAAAACTTTCAATGTTTGACCCTTAATAAGTGGGCGTGGCACCGCCCATTTTCCAAAACTTCATCACGGGTAAAACTTTATCACTCTAGCTATATTAGTGGCTGAGATACCAAATATCCGATTTTTTCTATATAGGAAAAGTGGGCGTGGTCATGGTCCGATTTCGTCCATTTTCAATACCAACCGTCCCAGTCTCGATACCAACTTGCATTTGAAATTTCATCAAAATATCTCAATTTTTACGCGAGTTATCGTGCGTACGGACGGACGGACGGACGGACGGACATGGCTCAATCGATTTCTCTTTTCACCCTGATCATTTTGATATATATAAGTCCATATCTATCTCGATTATTTCATTATGTTACAATCCACCGTTATGAAATCAAAATTATAATACTCTGTGTACTAGTACAGCTGAGTATAATAAAATTTAAACTCGATATACCTACATACATATACATGCCTATCGCTATGGGAGCTAAGGCTTTTTAAAAAATTATAAATATGTACATACATACATACCCTGTAAAAAAGTGTGCGACGAGTCTCTAAAAAGATTTGTCCGGGAGCGCTCTCTTTCGGGTACAATTAGTCTACAATTGTTCCCAATTGTACCCGAACGGGTACATATGTATACTAATTGTAGACGAATTGTACCCGAAAGGGTATCAAACGGGTACAATTAGTCGCACAAATGGATGTGTCGCATTCGCTACCTGTTCGGGTACAAAACGGGTACAATTGTGCGCTTTTGCTACCCGTTCGGGTACAAACTGGGTACAATTAGTCTCTTCATAGGACATGCTCAAACAAAAGAGAACACTTCAACCCATATAAAGAGATACAAATGGGTAGTAATCGCATGCTCCCTTGCGAGTTGTCCCGGATATATCCCGGAGTGATCGCATTTTTTGCAGGGTATGTATGTACATCCATATATACGTACACACATGCATGAATATGTATGTACATACATACATACATCATATTTATGGTCTAATACAGCCATGGGCGATTGAGCCCATATTACCCGTACGGGTCGCGTCGGCTCATTGCATGGGGACGGTGAAATAGGTAAATGTACCAGCTGGTGGGGAGAAGGACGAACTCAAACTGAGCATATGGTTGCCACACTTGGTAATTAATTCCAAAATAGGTATTTTTTTGCGGTTGGTAATTTGGTAACTATCAAATGAATTTAGTATTTTTCTTTTTCAATATGATAAAATTATTCTAAGGTATACTTAATTTGTTAATGTTAAAAATGTTTTTTATTTAATTTCTACTAAAGCTATGACCAAAGAAAAATCAAACGAACTACAAACAAAATTCATTCATAGATGTGATTTACGTTTCAGATAATTTTTGTTTGTAAACCAAAGCAGGTGTACTTCTTTTAAGTTTCTTTTATCATTCGAATTATGAAGGCGATAATTTATTAGTCTGTTTGTAATTTTTTGGTTATTTTGTTGGGAATTATTATCAACATTTTTTTAGGATAGTGGCAACCAATATCAACCAATATTGAGCGCGCTAATGTATATTCGGTATTGAGAACAAGAGAGCATATATATATATACATATGTACATTAAGGTGGGGCGAATTTTTTTTTTTTTTTGGAAATTCAATTTGTTCCAAAGCCAGAACGGCACCTTCCTAGCCCAGAAATAAGCTTGTAAAATTTTATTGACCTACTCGCATGTATTTTCCCTTAAATTTGGTATACATTTTATATATGAAAAGTAAGGTGGGTAAAAGGGGGTTGACCCCCGCTGGGGGTGTTATGGAACGCACTGTAAAATGTATACGAAATTAAAGGGAATCAAAATACCTATCGGATGGTATAAAAATATTCGAAATCGGTTCAGTAGTTTTTAAGTAATTGCAATTTAAAGAATGCATAATATAAACTTTAGCCTTTAATAACTTTTGTTGTTGTTGTTTCCAAAAAAAAATTCACTTTAATACTCAGCTTAGCCATGTTTATCAATCCTCATACTTGGTTTTTTGCTTTTATAATTTTGAAAATTTCATATTTGTACCAGATCATGCTTATTGCTTTCAACTTTGCGGGGCTGGGGGCAGTTGAAAATGTCATCCTATGGCCATAAAATTTTGTGGGGTTCATTAAGGCAACTTTTCATTGGTACGTTCAAAAAAAAAAAACAAAAAAAAGCTCCATATGTTTTCACTCCACCTTAATGTACATGCCAAAAGCACAAAGCACACTTGCTTCAATAACGACACAACACAATTTTCTGAATCGATACTTAGTAGTGAGAATCAGTGTTATTTATTTGTTATGAAATTTTATGGTCATAGATGAAAATTAAGGGCTTTATTTAAAAAATATTGTTGCTTTAGTATAGTAGCTTACTTCCATATATAGCGAAGAAGACATAAATTGGTTTTTTTTAAATTATGACACTAATGAAGTAAATGGCATCGGATGGCAAATCAATTTTTTTTTGTCATATTTTCATTATTGTACCCTCATTAACCAAGTAGGTAAAAGTCCGTTATTGTCCGTTTGTGTGTTGTTTTGTTTATGTCGGTTTTAGGTCTTTTGTCCTCTTTCGGGTATATTAGCTTAAGCGGTTCAAATAATGTATCCGATGCGGTGTTTATTTGTTCATTTATTATTTTACCTACGAATGTTTTTTGTTTGTATATCTCCATATTTTCTAATATGTTAAGTCGTCTTCCTTTATGCTGTATGTGGAGAATTTTAGCTGTTTTTCCTATTTTCATGGGTGTACACTTGTTTTCTGCCATGTGGTTGGCGAAATTTGATTCCACTGTCGTTGATGATTTTCTTATTTTCGTATTGTAATCCCTTATGTGTTCTCGATTCTCGTCTTGATTTGGCGTCCTGTTTGTCCTATATAACTGTTTTGGCATTCGCAAGTCAATTTGTATACGCCTTGTTTGTCAAAGAGGTCTTCCTTGTTAATGTTGTTTCCTAGAAGTTTTCCCATATATTTTCCTATAGGAACTAAATACATACATATATTTGTAGGTATTTATGTTAAAAAAAATATTTAACAACCCTTAACTCATACATATAGACTACAAATGTACATAAATATATATGTAAGTACATCGGTATGTAAATATAAATTTTTATAAATATTAATTTAAATAAATTGAATAATTTAATTAGTTTGAATAAATACATACTTAACAAGTAAGGAAGCCTAAGTTCGAGTGGAATCGAACATTAGATACTCAGCTGCATGCTTTCATTGTTTGGTGCACTTTATATAAAGCGAGTGCTGCATATAGTGGGCGTAGCCACGCCCATTTTCAAAATCAGTCATCCAACTAAGCATATGAATATTATTTGTGCAAAATTTCATTCCTTTATGACATCTAGTTACAAAGATGTCACGTTACAAATTCCTAAAGGGTGTTCCAGAAATATCTTTGTTAAAAAGTAGGCGTGGTCATAACCGATTTCAATAAATTTTTGCGTGTCTATTAACACAAGTTATAAAAGTGTATAAACCAAGTTTCGTCACAATATCTCAATTATTTGTCGAGTTATAGGCTAAGAAATGTCGTATATCCCTTTGTCTAAAAAGAGGCGGTGCCACGCCCATTTTCCAAAATTTTTATATTTCTGGTTTCCGGTCTATTGTGGAACTCATGCCACAAAATTTCAATGAATTATCTTTATATTTGACAAAGATATCGCTTAAAATGTTTTTATTAGGCCCCTTTATAGTTTCCATATATAAAAGAGGGCGTGGTCGTCAACCGATTTCTCTAAAATTTTGAGTATGTATTACCAGACGTTACGAAAGTGTATACACCAAGTTTCGTCATTATATATCAATTATTTGTCGAGTTATGGGCTCAGAAATCTCGTATATTCCTGCTTCTAAAAAGAGGCGGTGCCACGCCCATTTTCCAAAATTTTTGTGTTTTTCGTTTTATGTCCGCAGATGGACTCCTGCCATAAAATTTCAATGATATATCTTTATATTTGACAAAGATATCGCTTAAAATGTTTTTATTAGGTCACTTTATAATACACATATATAAAAGTGGGCGTGGTCGTCAACCGATTTTGGCAATTTTTCGTCCAAACATTTGCCTAAGTAAGTATATCACGCATACCAAATTTCATCGATATATCTTCAACTGTTTCTGAGTTATGACATATAAAACTTTCAATGTTTGCCCCTTAATAAGTGGGCGTGGCACCGCCCATTTTCCAAAATTTTTGTACTTTTTGTTTTACGTCCGTAGTTGGACTCCTGCCACAAAATTTCAGTGATAGATCTTTATTATTTGACAGAGATATCGCTTAAAATGGTTTTATTAGGTCACTTTATAATACCCATATATAAAAGTGGGCGTGTCCGTCAACCGATTTTGATAATTTTTCGTCAAAACATTTGCCTAAGTAAGCATATTACGAATACCAAATTTCATCGATATATCTTCAACGGTTTCTGAGTTATGACATATAAAACTTTCAATGTTTGACCCTTAATAAGTGGGCGTGGCACCGCCCATTTTCCAAAACTTCATCACGGGTAAAACTTTATCACTCTAGCTATATTAGTGGCTGAGATACCAAATATCCGATTTTTTCTATATAGGAAAAGTGGGCGTGGTCATGGTCCGATTTCGTCCATTTTCAATACCAACCGTCCCAGTCTCGATACCAACTTGCATTTGAAATTTCATCAAAATATCTCAATTTTTACGCGAGTTATCGTGCGTACGGACGGACGGACGGACGGACGGACATGGCTCAATCGATTTCTCTTTTCACCCTGATCATTTTGATATATATAAGTCCATATCTATCTCGATTATTTCATTATGTTACAATCCACCGTTATGAAATCAAAATTATAATACTCTGTGTACTAGTACAGCTGAGTATAATAAAATTTAAACTCGATATACCTACATACATATACATGCCTATCGCTATGGGAGCTAAGGCTTTTTAAAAAATTATAAATATGTACATACATACATACCCTGTAAAAAAGTGTGCGACGAGTCTCTAAAAAGATTTGTCCGGGAGCGCTCTCTTTCGGGTACAATTAGTCTACAATTGTTCCCAATTGTACCCGAACGGGTACATATGTATACTAATTGTAGACGAATTGTACCCGAAAGGGTATCAAACGGGTACAATTAGTCGCACAAATGGATGTGTCGCATTCGCTACCTGTTCGGGTACAAAACGGGTACAATTGTGCGCTTTTGCTACCCGTTCGGGTACAAACTGGGTACAATTAGTCTCTTCATAGGACATGCTCAAACAAAAGAGAACACTTCAACCCATATAAAGAGATACAAATGGGTAGTAATCGCATGCTCCCTTGCGAGTTGTCCCGGATATATCCCGGAGTGATCGCATTTTTTGCAGGGTATGTATGTACATCCATATATACGTACACACATGCATGAATATGTATGTACATACATACATACATCATATTTATGGTCTAATACAGCCATGGGCGATTGAGCCCATATTACCCGTACGGGTCGCGTCGGCTCATTGCATGGGGACGGTGAAATAGGTAAATGTACCAGCTGGTGGGGAGAAGGACGAACTCAAACTGAGCATATGGTTGCCACACTTGGTAATTAATTCCAAAATAGGTATTTTTTTGCGGTTGGTAATTTGGTAACTATCAAATGAATTTAGTATTTTTCTTTTTCAATATGATAAAATTATTCTAAGGTATACTTAATTTGTTAATGTTAAAAATGTTTTTTATTTAATTTCTACTAAAGCTATGACCAAAGAAAAATCAAACGAACTACAAACAAAATTCATTCATAGATGTGATTTACGTTTCAGATAATTTTTGTTTGTAAACCAAAGCAGGTGTACTTCTTTTAAGTTTCTTTTATCATTCGAATTATGAAGGCGATAATTTATTAGTCTGTTTGTAATTTTTTGGTTATTTTGTTGGGAATTATTATCAACATTTTTTTAGGATAGTGGCAACCAATATCAACCAATATTGAGCGCGCTAATGTATATTCGGTATTGAGAACAAGAGAGCATATATATATATACATATGTACATTAAGGTGGGGCGAATTTTTTTTTTTTTGGAAATTCAATTTGTTCCAAAGCCAGAACGGCACCTTCCTAGCCCAGAAATAAGCTTGTAAAATTTTATTGACCTACTCGCATGTATTTTCCCTTAAATTTGGTATACATTTTATATATGAAAAGTAAGGTGGGTAAAAGGGGGTTGACCCCCGCTGGGGGTGTTATGGAACGCACTGTAAAATGTATACGAAATTAAAGGGAATCAAAATACCTATCGGATGGTATAAAAATATTCGAAATCGGTTCAGTAGTTTTTAAGTAATTGCAATTTAAAGAATGCATAATATAAACTTTGGCCTTTAATAACTTTTGTTGTTGTTGTTTCCAAAAAAAAATTCACTTTAATACTCAGCTTAGCCATGTTTATCAATCCTCATACTTGGTTTTTTGCTTTTATAATTTTGAAAATTTCATATTTGTACCAGATCATGCTTATTGCTTTCAACTTTGCGGGGCTGGGGGCAGTTGAAAATGTCATCCTATGGCCATAAAATTTTGTGGGGTTCATTAAGGCAACTTTTCATTGGTACGTTCAAAAAAAAAAAACAAAAAAAAGCTCCATATGTTTTCACTCCACCTTAATGTACATGCCAAAAGCACAAAGCACACTTGCTTCAATAACGACACAACACAATTTTCTGAATCGATACTTAGTAGTGAGAATCAGTGTTATTTATTTGTTATGAAATTTTATGGTCATAGATGAAAATTAAGGGCTTTATTTAAAAAATATTGTTGCTTTAGTATAGTAGCTTACTTCCATATATAGCGAAGAAGACATAAATTGGTTTTTTTTAAATTATGACACTAATGAAGTAAATGGCATCGGAGTTCGAAAGCAATAGAGCGAGAAAGAAACTACAAAATTAGCGATTGTACAGAATTGCCGCTGAGGCCACTAAAGTGACAATTTGAACCTTTTTTAAGAGCCAGGCTACCGGAACCCAACTTTTTGAAAATATGCTATATTTGAACCTTTTTAAACATTTGGGCCACTTTTGGTCCTTTTTTACTTTCAAACCTATAATGTAATAAATATTTTTTTTGTTTTTTTCTTATATATAAAAAAAGCTTTTTTACGTTTGTTTTTACATGGCCGTTTTCTGCTACTGTTGTTGGTATGTAGATTGTAATAAAAGGAAAATTGAGAATTAAGCAAAACAAAGCAGACGGCGGTGGTAGCTCAATGGGATGCTATTGGCTTACCAATCGAAACGACTTAAGTTCGATCCTCGGTTGAGGCCGCCTGAAGAAGTCTGATGAGGGGATGTGGTGGTCTCCGAAATGGCTCCAAAAAATTTTTTAAATTTTTCTTAATTAAAAACTGTCCAATAGATCATATAAAATTCACATAAAAAAGCCTCTTTGTTACCTTTTCACTTTTCATTAGCAATTCTCCGCTGCGAAGGAAAACCCCGAAAAAGTTATTTGGGAGTAAAAATTTTTAGAATGCAAGAAAATTGTTTTAACAAACCGAAATAGAAGAGTTTTCGCACAACGTGGGGGAATGAAAAACAACTTAAATGAGAACTAGTTGTGAATTTGTTGCAAATATGTTAACGCTGCCAGCAGTGCATCAGCAGAAATATTATTTTCAAAACTTTCACTATTTAAGACCAAGGGTACAAACTAGACATATACGCCGACAGTGATTCCGGCGGCGGCGGCGCCATTCCAAAAACATTTCGGCGGCGGCGACGACGCCGGCGTGCTTTTTCGCGCCGGCGCGCCTGCCCTAAATCTACAAATCACAATCCTTATTCAAATCTTAATTTTATTTAGTTACCTTAATAGCGCTGGCTGAATGGAATAAATAAACTAATTTCCACCTTAAATTGTTGAAACTTTTTTATTAACAGCAAAAAACAATTGTTACATAAACTAAAATATAAAATAAAGAAAATAAATATTAAAGAGTATACACAAATCCATATAAGTTGAATTTTTTGAACTGAGCCAACTAAAATTTTTTCGACGGCCATGTATTTTAATGAAAGTGGGTAGTATGGCTCACAACGCTTAAAGATAAATACTTACATTTTTTACAGACTTGTTATTTTTGTATGAAATTTTTTTTTTACATACTGAGTACTACGAATAATGAATTAAAGCATGCATAACTCCCGCTGCCTTAAAGTGCCCCAAAATTTTTTTTTGCTAATAGTTACTAATGGAATGCCCAACAACATCATACAAAAGCGCCATCCGACCGCAGTCCAGAACATAAAAATTGCGAATAATGTTTGCAAAAAAAATTATTTGCAAAAATAAGAAATGCAGTGTGGTAGAAGATACCATATTTTATCTATGTCAAAATTTAGCAAAATCGGTTTGACAAATCGTGAGAAAATCGGCAAAAACCGAGGAACTTCGAAAAGTGTTGATAGCTATAACTTTGAAAATAATTCGAATTTCGAAAAACTGGGCCAAACGTATTTTTTTTTTGGTTGTTGTGAACTATCCAAAAAAGTTTTATAAAGATAGTACAACTTCGAAAAAAAGTGGCTCACTTCAGAAAATTCAACTCATATGTAAGGGTAAATTTAAATTCATTTGCTTATTTTGTATGATAATAAACAGGTATACATATATTTACATATATATTTATATATATGTATATAAGACACTTTAAAATAAATATATGTATATACAGTGTTGGAAAAAATAATAGGGACAAAATTTTGCAATTCTCCATTTATTTAATTTTAAGACCAAATAATAATTACCATATATTGATGCTTACACGGAGAGGACATGCTTCAATGACGCTGGGGTGGTTTTGTATAATAATTTAATTTTTATGAATAAAAATAATGAAATGTATAATTAAAGTTGGAAATAATAATAGGGACAAACTTTAAATTCGATTGTTTTTTCAAATAAACTACAATATTACTGCTGCAGCTAGATTTAAACTAATGTTTAGTTGAAGCTTCTTTATTTTTTATAACTTCCTTACTTCTTCGAGGCATAAGGTTGAACAAATCAGCGCAATTTGCAACTGGTATTAAGTACCAAGCTTCTTTAATTTTTTTCCATAACTCTTGCTTATTTTTCCATTTTTGATCCCCCATCGTCTTCTTTAATATTCCCTATAGGGCTGAGGTTCGACGACTGTGAGGGCTACTTAAAACAGCAACTTTCTTACGTTCAAACCATGAGTTTTAGATTCTGGAGGCATGTTTGGGATCATTTTCATGCATAAATCGCCATCTAATGATATCAAGGAGGGTCTAAATTATTCAATTTTGAGTAGAACTATTAGCAACAGATCTCGAGAAGTAGGACTAAATGGAAGAGATCCCAGAAAAGTTCCGTATCTGAGAAAAAATTATGTTCCTGAGGTCAAAACACGTCCATTGGTTCCTTTTTTTTAATTTTGAAGAACTTTAGCAGTTAGCAAAACTAGGAAAATATGTACACATCTCGCTCCATACGGGTATGGCGCGTCAGCGCACGCCGCCGCGCCGATACGCCGATTTCACGGATTATGGCGGCGGCGGCCGATTATGAAGGTAATCGGCGCGGCGGCGTCAATCGGCGGCGTATATGTCTAGTACAAACCTCTTGCAAATTGCTTTAAGCATTAAATAAACCACAAAAATATATAAAAATGTGTTTCTAGCTAAAAAAATTTGGGAAACACTTTTTTTACTTTTTTCGGCCACTTTTCGAAATTTTTTAGCGGCAACCCTGCACATTTTATTATTGGTGAATTCCTCTCTCTATATAAAACAATGTGGTTTTCATTTTTAGTGTTTCCGTACGCGCTGTGCGATGAACATCACTTAAGGCGGAGTGTACATCAACTTCGATATCGCCTTAGCTCCCCTTTCCCTGGAAATTATGCAGTGCCCTCGAAAGCCCATGATGGCCCCTCTGCTGCGTTTATGTGCCTTGCGGCGCCCATCCCTGGTCTAATAAACGCACGCCATCATCCAAAAATTGCGCCTTCACAATGCCATTAGCTGCTGCACAACAAACCCTTGTGAACGCATAAAATGATAAACTCAAAGACCAATCAAAAAATGGTAAACTCAAAAAATGATCGCTAGCGCAAAAATTTATAAAATAAACTCATAGAATGAATTTTCAAAAAATGAATTTTCAAACGATCTCTCATTTTAAAATGAATTTATGTAAGAGTTTATCGCCACTGCAGAGACCCATCGATCGCTGTTGACGTGCGTTCATTTGCGTTCGTTGTCACTGTGTATTTGCGCTCATGAGAGCGTGGCATAGCTCAGAATTATAGAATGATAATTCGTTTGAGTGAGTTTATTTTGAGCGTTCTTCGCACCCTGCTTTTGCCACACATTTTTCAATATTAACTAGAAATTTTTTTCAGTTTTTTCGTTTGCCTACAAATCGCACCCTAAATCAAAAAATTGCACAACTCAAAATTTTTTTGTATCCATGAATAACGTCTTTAGGGACTGCTAAATGTTAGTCTCCTCCCAGCAAGAGTCTTCTTCATTACCCAAGGTTTTACTTCAAACCTTCGTTTGTAAAGAAAAAGGGTTTCTTGCATTTCTTCTATTTCTTTTATATTTATTTGGGTTTTGAGTTACGTCGCTTTTCAATTCAAGAATTCAATTTTTTCAAAAAAAATTTATTTTGAATTTGTTAGTGTAATTTTCAATTTCATATGGGAAGGGCGACGCCAACGTAGCTTCATATGAGAAGGGCGATGCTAACGTAGCTTCGCCCTTCCCATAAGAAACTCAATCACATTCATTTGAAATTTTTTATACCTGTGGGCATATGGCAGGGGAAGAAAATTTTATTTTTATATTCATTGGGCGAATTTGTATCTGTGCCTATGTCTGGGGGGGAAAACAAAAACAAATGTGATTCAAGGGCATAGGCATGAGCATCTATGGTTTAGAATATGTACACGGACTTGTGCAGACCTCTATACTCTGGGTGGCACAGTAGGTTCTAGTACTAGCTACTCTGGGACAGCGCCACCTACTGGTCAATACTCGCAGCTCAAATATTGGTTGGCAACGCTGAACAGCTGATATCCAGAATATCTATGGAAATCAAAAAATGCAAAAGAGATGTTGTTGCTTAGTACTCGCACTATGTATGTACATGCATGTGTACATATGGAATTACATACATACACATGTACAAATAAGGATTGAAAGGAATTTTTTTAATTGTCTATATATGTACTTATCTTTACAATTCCACAATTTCTCCACACGGGGAGGCACAATCACTATGTGTTTCTCGTAAACACAACTTTTTAAAAAGTTTTTAAACTATTGAAAACTCCAATTCTTTAGGACGGAATGGGAAAACACTTCTGCACAAAGTTTTCTTAACGGTTTTTAATTTTTTTGAATAACTCGGTAACCAATGCTTCGATTCTATTGATATTTTCGGCATTATTTAGGAAACTTATTTAGCAACAAGATGTAGTGGTCAGTTTTTGAAATTTCAAAAGTGGCATAACTCAAAAGTTCATTTTTTGAAAGTAATCGCGATTTTTCCCGGTTTTTTCCACGTTCTCATATGTTTAGGAAAAAACACCAATCAGCAGTGTATGCGTTTAATATCAGGCTTCATTTTGCAGAAAAGAAATTTTGGTAACTCCGTACCAAAAAAAAGTTACACCATTTTTAGTGAAGGCTGGTTGGGGGTTAAAATCAATTTTTTATATTCTTATTTTTTTCTACTTTACAGCTCAAGAGAACATTAGAGGGAAATATAGAGCATCAGAAGACTAAAATAATGACATATCAATTTTAAAAATCGGATGTAAGATTACAAGGTTACAATAAAAAAACTATTTGCGCGGAATTTGGCGTGATAAAACAAAACCAAAATTCCTCCCTTAACCCCCTCAACCATAAGCTTCAAACTTAAGGGCTGACTTTTGCAAATTTTTTCGATTTAACATGGTTGGGTCATCTAATCGGGTTATTCGTACCTAAAATGTCCCTTTGGCTCACCTGAAAAAAAATTTATTTTTGTGTTTTTTTGGGTATCATTGCATTCAAAAATATTTTGCGCTAAAGTTACAAGCGATAACCACAAACTATACCCTGTTCGAAAGACAATGAAAATACGCTTACAAAGACATACGGTGGTAGAGCAAAAACTTGGTGAACTATAGCTCGTCAAAATAAAAAATTTGTTAATTTTTTGCGATCGAAAGCAAAAACTTTGGTTTTAAAAGTAGATTTTTTATAAGAATTTGTAAAAATCAAGAAAGTTTTATTTTTCCAAAAATTAGCCTATTAAATTGCAAACATTTTAAGCCTAATAGTACTAAGATCTGTTGAATACTTTGTTTTTTTGGTAATTTTTTTGAGGTGAAACAAAAGAATATTATTTGAACGAAAACTTGGTTAATTGACCCGACCACGTTAAAACGAAAAAATTTGTAAAAGTCCGCCCTTAAATTTGAAGCTTGTGGTTGATAGGGTATCGGGACAATTTTTGTTTTTTTTTTATCACGCGAAATACCGCGGAAATAGTTTTTTTTTATTGTAACTCTGTTATCTTACATCCGATTTTTAAAATTGATATGTCATTATTTTAGTCTTGTGGTGCTCTATATTTCCCCCTAACATGCTTTTGAGCTGTAAAGTAGAAAAAAAATAAAAATATAAAAAAAATGATTTTAACCCTCAACCGGCCATCACTAAAATCGTTGTAACTTTTTTTTGGTACGGAGTTACCAAAATTTCTTTTCTGCAAAATGAAGCCTGATATTAAGCGTATAGACTGCTGATTGGCGTTTTTTCAAACTCGCCCCTTTTCATTTTCTTATCTGCTTTCATGTTCAATGGGAGTCCTTTTCGATTTGCTCTGATTGTTCCGCACGCAAACACTTGCTTTGTTGGAGAAATTCTAGGAGCCTAATAGATGTAAAATAATTATCGAAGTACACATACTTATTCTTTCCCCACTCGTATTCCGTTAAAGACAACACAACTCTTTCCCCTAGACCAAAGCTTTCGTACTTTTCTTCAACAGTTTCGTCTTTTCCTTGGTATATAGAGAATTTTTTAACATATCCATACTGATCCGCCAAACACCATACTTTATAGCCACGTTTGATTGGCTTCATAGGACAATATTGTTTGATTGTGCTTCTACCCTTGAAAACAATCATAGATTCGTCAACCGATAGTTCCTTTGTGCCGTGATATACCTGCTGAAATCGTTGGTTCAGATCATCAATCATTGGACGAATTTTGAAAAGTCTATCTGTGTTGTTTTCTGGGATTTTAGAGTTATCATTTACGTGCAAAAATCGTAGTATTGATGCAAATCTGTTTCGAGGCATAGTTTTTGAAACAATAGGTGTTGCCAAATCTTCACACGTATTCCAATAATGTTGCCAACTTGGAAGTTTATGGTAGTCCATAAAGAAGTTTATACCGATAAATGCGTAGAATTAATTTTTGCTAAGATTTAAGGACTTATCTCTCTGCACGGCATATAAATTTGAATGAAAAATTACACCATCAACAATACTTTGCATGAAAGACAAAAAGAATGATGTGGGAGTGCCTTTATCATCAAAACAACCACTAACTGCTCCCTCTGGTGAGTTAAATTGTGAAATCTCTGTTTGTTTCTCAATTTTCTTCCATTTCCGCAAAGGTTCTTCGTTTTGGGTATCTTCCATCATTATATTCGCCTCAGCAATTTGTTCTGCATGAACAGCATTCACAATCTCAGTGAAGATTGTATCTTCGCTGTCATTTGAAATTATCACTTCATCTTCATCATCACCCTCAATATCTCTGTTTTCTTCGCTATCGAGTGGAATTTCTTCCAAAATTGCGGCAATTTCATCTTCCCTCAAAGACCTTCCGTAAGCTGTAGCCATATTCAACTATGTAAACATATGTAAATGGATATAAGAAATAATGTAGCATATTTGTATAAAAATATATATATTACAAAGCCCAACGGTACTTACAAGTCCCCTATGGAAATTCAGATATCACCGGCAAACAAACGAGTGTTATAAAACTTTTTTTCCACTTGTTTATGCAGATAACATCGTGGAAAAATATGAAAAACTTCAATAGAAATAGCTAAAATAAATTGACACTATTCACTCACGACTTCACTGCAGAAACCTCTAACTTTAAATGTGAATCCCAAGCAAAAATAAAATGTATATGAGAAAAAGTACCGTTATTCAGTTTCTCAATCTATAATTTGAAATTTCATTTACTTATTTTAGAGCCCAGGTTATTGATCCTGGAAGTCCTGGGATGAAAGTAAAGTTAATAATTTTGCCCAAGGACACAATCAAGCCCTGGAGTTTTATAGCATCGAAAAAAATAATAATTTTTATTATCGGTCCCTGGAAAATAGGATATTTTAGAGTAAGTAAACTGAAAAAAAAATTTCACTTTTTCAAAAACTGGATGGAGCTACACCGAAAACCGCACAAATTCCCAGAATTTCAAGGTATGTTTAGATTTATTATAGAAAAAGTTAGGACTTTGCATAGGAAAAAAATTGATATCTATCCATACGTAGAATTAACCGCTAAAGCGAATAGCGTATTCAGTTTTTTGGTGCACTACCCAGGGAAAGTAATAACGCGGCTTAAAGTGGAAAGCGGACATTTTTTAATTAAATCATACGGTAGGCTGCGTTATTTAGTGCGCTTACCAGAAAAGTGTAGCAATAAAAATCGAATAAAATTTGGATGAGTTCATCAAGTTTAACTGATGTAAAGTTTGGATGAGTTCATCAAGTTTAACTGAAGTAAAGTGCGTGTGATGTACCCAAGTTTTAATTTTCAGCAGAGATCCCAAATAGCAGTTACCGTTTTCAGGGACTCATTAAATATCTGTTATTTACAGATAGAAACGAAATCGGCCATATAATAACCATAATTTTTGCAACCGCGCTGTTTCGTACTCGTTCAGAAAAAACATTTTGAAATGAAAATAAAAATGAGAGAAATCAATGACCGAAAAATCAAAAAGGTCTTTTTGAAACCATTTACAAACCAATGTATATAGACAAGATTTTGTGAAGCAATACTATAATCTAATATTTGCTAAAGGTGTATAAACATTAAAATAAGATTTTCACCCAATATATATATATATATATATATATATATATATATATATATATATATATATATATATATGTTTTCTATCAATTAATACTTAGTATTCTCTGTACTGTTGGTTTCCTATGTAATTTCTAACAGTTCAGTTAAAAGCAAGGCTGCACAGTAGGGTGTCCCGTTCATGTATGAAAAAAAGGTTTTTTCGAGCTACGCTATCGCAAGAGGCATCAAAAGTTGCGTAATTGAATACAGATCACAATAAAAGTAAAAAACCCGGAATTGAATTCGATCTTGAGGGCTCTACCGAGATCTGAAATTTTGTTAATTTCATATATTTAGAAACCTAAACTTTAGAGCTAAAATAATAAAAATGTCATACTCAAAAGTTATTTTATTATTGAGATTAACCATATAAGTACAGAGAAACACATTTATTGCATTTAATTAATTCAAAAAACTTAGAATTCAAATATATTTTTCTGCAAAAATTTTGGTATTTCTGCTTGAGATTGCGACTATAGTATTTTTTGAGATTTGTTGTTATTGCTGCCACTACTATTTTGTTGTTGTTATTATATACTAATTATTCTAGGTACCTACTTATTTAATATATTCCCTCTATATTTCCTCTTTCCTACTTATTTTTTATAACGTATGTATTCCTTGCCCTTTTTGTTTTTGCTATCGTGATTCTGTTTCTACTACTTTGAAACTACACACCACTTGCAGCCAAACATGTTCAGAATTGCATGGTTTGGAGAAAGGGCGCTACTCTTGCCCTTTTTGGCTTTAAATCTTTTAAAACTAACATTTTTCGAACTGTGGGAGATTTCATGTTTAAATAAAACTAATTTTTTTTGTCATGGAAAGACATAACGGGTCCTTTCTTACAAATATCTGTATATTCCTTTGAACCAGTGGGGATTTTATTGACTTCCATCCGCGTGTTAATACTTTTGGATTATATTTTACAGCGTTTTCCAATATTATTTCAAAGCAATTTCACATTTTATCAATTTCCCGGCACGAAAAACACTTATTTTGGAGATTTTTTCTTTTTGCTATAAGTTGAATAGTGCAGGGGTCTCCTCGACCCATTCTGAGTCCCTGATAGGGTTAAAAACCTAGTATATTATAAAACTTTATTTGATATTCAGTGAATTAGGTTTTATTATCTACAAAAATCTCCACCCTTTCGAAAAAAATTTTAATTGAAGTTTGGTGTCCCTATTATTTTTCACAAGCTGAAACGAACTCACTCCACAAAATCATCAGCTATTATGAAACGACGCAAAAAATGGCCAATTAAATAACTGTTCCTTACTTCGGAGACATCTGAGCAAGAAACTGATGTATAAGTTTTGACCATTGTTTAGAAATTGAAGCAGGATCCATCTTTGAAATATTTCAAGGCAAGTGTCCCTATTATTTTTCATATGACTGTACTACCTAAAAAAATTAATTGAATAAAGAATTTTTAACTGAATTATTTTTAAAATTAAAAAAAAAAGTGCTGCAAACCTATTTCTGTGTTCAGGGGATTTTTGTTTATCTCATATGACTTTCGTTTAAATAAATTAAATGAAAAAATTTTAACATAATTCGTTTTAGTAAAGTACATTATTCATATAATTTTAATGGCGAATTCTGTAAGGCTGCCAAAGAAAAATTTGTACACCTGTTTTAGTGTCAATATGTGTATATTTGAATTTGATGGATTTTTTTTTTTGCATGTTAGAAATAATAAAAAATAACATATCGTTGTGAAGTTAAAGCATTTTATTTTATATGAAGTTTTAATAGTTTTTCTCTGAGATGATACTTAAAAACAATATATGTACATATATTATTCTGTTTTTACGATCCAAATTTTCTTGACCTCGCGGGAACACTGAACGTATGAAAACCCATTTTGCGGTGACAAAACTACATACTAGTACCTTCGCCCAGGGCTTGTAGTCTCTTCTAAATCTTTTCTGATTCCAGAATATTCGTAACGTTATAAAATTAAACTTTAGGCAAATAAGAACTTTATGCTTTAGTTAAAGAACCGTATTGTTTTTATACTCAGCTGTACTAGTACACAGAGTATTATAGTTTTAATCACATAACCGTGGATTGTAACAGAATGAAATAATCGAGATAGATATAGACGTATATATATCAAAATGATCAGGGTGAAAAGAGAAATCGATTGAGCCATGTCCGTCCGTCCTCCGTCTGTCCGTCTGTCCGTCTGTAAATACTCTAACTCGCGCAAAAATTAAGATATTTTGATGAAATTTGAAATGCAAGTTGGTATCGACACTGGGACGGTTGGTATTGAAAATGGGCGAAATCGGGCCATGACCACGCCCACTTTTCCTATATAGAAAAAATCGGAAATTTGGTATCTCAGTCACTAATATAGCTGGAGCGATGAAATTTTACCCACGTGTTGAGCTCAGGCCCCTAGGAAGAAATTTGATGAAATTTTGGAAAATGGGCGGTGCCACGCCCACTTATGAAGGGGCAAACATTGAAAGTTTTATGAGTCATAACTCAGAAACCGTTGAAGATATATCGATGAAATTTGGTACGCGTGATTTACTTACTTAGGAAAACGTTTGGACGGAAAATAGTTAAAATCGGTTGACGGCCACGCCCACTTTTATATATGTGTGTTATAAAGTGGCCTAATAAAAACGTTTTAAGCGATATCTATGTCAAATATAAAGATATATCATTAAAATTTTATGGCAGGAGTCTTACTACGAACATAAAACAAAAACCGTACAAATTTTGGAAAATGGGCGTGGCACCGCCTCTTTTTAGAAGCAGGAATATACGAGATTCCTTAGCCAATAACTCGACAAATAATTGATATATAATGACGAAACTTGGTGTGTACACTTTTATTACTTGTCGTAATACATGTTCAGAATTTTAGAGAAATCGGTTTGACGGCCACGCCCTCTTTTATATATGGGTGTTATAAAGTGGCCCAATAAAAACATTTTAAGCGATATCTTTGTCAAATGTAAAGATAATTCATTGAAATTTTGTGACATGAGTTCCACAATAGACCGGAAACATAAAATAGACAAATTTTGGAAAATGGGCGTGGCACCGCCTCCTTTTGGACGAAGGGATATACGAGATTTCTTAGCCTTTAACTCGACAAATAATTGAGATATTATGACGAAACTTGGTTTATACACTTTTATAACTTGTGTTAATAGACATGCAAAAATTTATTGAAATCGGTTTATGACCACGCCTACTTTTTAACAAAGATATTTCTGGAACACCCTTTGGGAATTTGTAACGTAACATCTTTGTAACTAGAAGTCAAAAAGGAATCAAATTTTGCACAAAGAATAATATTCATATGCTTAGTTGGATGACTGATAAAAATTTTGAAAATGGGCATGGCTAAGCCCACTTTATGCGGCACTTTATATAAAGTAAACCGTGTTTCCATCAAACGCAAACAAACAATGAAAGCATACAGCTGAGTATCTAATGTTCGATTCCACTCGAACTTAGGCTTCCTTACTTGTTTGGGTGTGCACTTGTTCTTGTTTTTTATCGAACTGATTCTCCACGATTGAAAGGCAAATAAAATGCAGAAGCCGAAAAAAACCCATTGTAGAAAATATGTGTATGTACGAGTATTTTCATTGTAACTACATGGAATTCAGATTTTTGCACTTAAAAGTAAGTTGCATAAAAAATTAAGCGAATATAACTTATAAGAACGAAAAGAATTACATAGTAAGCATGCAAACAATATATGTTGTGGTGAGTGGGCGTTCTGCATTAATGAAACTTGTTTCGTAATTTGCGATCAAAACCGCAAATTTTGAGGGGTCTTGCGTTAAGGAAATCCAAAAAAAAATATTTCGGGACACCCTAGTGTACAATGGTGTAGCTAGGTAACCAAGGGCCCTAGGGCAAATTAAAAAATGTGTCCCCACTGCCATGTAAACTGATTAGGTTTTATGAAACAAAAATATGAAATATACAAATACTTATAATTAGATTGTGCTCGAGTAGGTAGGTACTAACTGTTCACTGACGACGTTAACTCTCCAATTTCCATAGCTAAGTTTGAGAAAAAATTAACAATTTCTCTTATTGGATCGAATAATTATACATAGCATACACCACAAAAATGTGTAAAAAATTAAATAACTATCCCGCCCTGTTTTTTAAGGGGGGGTCACCTACAGGTGACACTGGGCATTGTGTAAACTATTCGAGCATTTTTTTCTTCTATATCTTTTCAAGTGAAATTTCGTTTTGTGCAAAAATATTTCTTTATAAACACTAAACAATTAAAATTATGTAGAAAATTATGCAGAAAATGAAATGTTTACTTATTTTGAGAAATATACCAACATTTTACGTGTAAATCCTCACATATTTTTCGTTTATGTTGGTGACATATCCACACGGTCTTTGAATTTATTTGTGGTTTTCACTCCACCGGTGGACCTCGCCTCACTCGGCACTCTAATTTGCACCAAAAAGCAAATAAAGAAAACCACGACTTCGTGTCACGAAGGTCTACTCTCGTGGAGTCAGTATTTTCATGAACACGGTCAACTACTCCCATGTACTTGTTGTACATTAAGGTGGAGTGAAACTTTTTTTTTGGAAATTCAATTTTTTCCAAAGCCAGAACGGAACCTTTCTAGCCCAGTAATAAGCCTGTAAAATTTTATTGACCTACTCGCATGTTTAGAGGTGCCCCAGCCCCACAAAGTTGAAAGCAATAAGCACGATCTGGTACAAATATGAAATTTTGAAAATTATAAAATAAAAAAACGAAGTATGAGGATTTATAAAGATGGCTAAGCTGAGTACTAAAGTGATTTTTTTATTTGAAACAACAAACACAAAAGTTATTAAAGGACAAAGTTTATATTGTGCATTTTTAAATTGCAATTACTTAAAAACTACTGAACCGATTTCGAATATTTTTATACCATTCGATAGGTATGTTGATTCCCTTTAATTTCATATACATTTTATTAGGGTTCCATAACACCACCCTGCGGGGGTCAACCCCCTTAATTTTCATATACAAAATGTATATCAAATTAAAGAGAATCAAAATACCTATCGAATGGTATAAAAAATATTCGAAATCGGTTTAGTATTTTTTAAGTAATTGCAATTTAAAAAATGTATAATATAAACTTTGACCTTTAATAACTTTTGTTGTTGTTTCCAAAAAAAAAAAATTCACTTTAATACTCAGCTTAGCCATCTTTATCAATCCTCATACTTAGTTTTTTGATTTTATAATTTTCAAAATTTCTAATTTGTACCAGATCGTGCTTATTGCTTTCAACTTTGCGGGGCTGGGGGCAGTTCAAAACGTCATCCTATCGCGATAAAATTTTGTGGGGTTCATTAACTCGTATAAAGGCAACTTTTCATTGCTGGTACGTTCAAAAAAAGAACAAACAAAAAATCTCCATATGATTTCACTCCACCTTATTGTACATCCTGATGACAGCTGGGGAATTTTCTTGAATTTACGACCTTTTTTTATACATGAATCGAAGTCGACCAAATTTTGTGACAGGAGTCAATCCGAGGCAACATTATTGCCCACTTAGCCATGATAATTTCCTTGGACAACTGATGACATATCTCACCTCTAAACCTTTTCTTCATGAATAGAATTTGGCAATTTTCTAAATGTTTTTCAGGAATGGTACCCGGCCAAGCAACATTCTGATCTCGTAAATACACAAGTAACGGTAAGCCAGTAAAAATATTATCAAAATAGAGCTTGCATGGTTCACAAACTGGCTGCAATCTCGAATGATGTTCCACCGTCTCATCAGTTACCACATTATCATCCGGAGAAAATATACATAAAAATATGGCCCGAGTCTTTATCAGCATTCAACTCTTCACTAATTATACTCAGCTGTACTAGTACACAGAGTATTATAGTTTTGATTTCCTAACGGTGGATTGTAACAGAATGAAATAATCGAGATAGATATAGACTTATATATATCAAAATGATCAGGGTGAAAAGAGAAATCGATTGAGCCATGTCCGTCCGTCTTTTTTTTTTTTTTTTTTTTTTTTTTTTATCATCCAATATATTTTGTCAACTGTATAAATAAAATACATCTAACAATTTTGTGGTTCGTTAAAAGTAATTAATAATTAATTATGACTTAATAACTTGGTGGGCATGTATGGATTGCTCTCAGTAGTGCATCCATTTATTGTAGTCCATCAATAAAGATCTGTAAAAGACTTTCTTTTGAGGCGTACGAAACTAGTTGGTCTTGCCGTCAGGGCTAGAGCGAGGGGGTTGGGGTGAGATAGTAGTCTCGTTTTGTATGATGTAGCATACTTTCTGATTTCTTGAGCGACAGTAGGTATCTTTAGGTCACGATGCAGACGGTCGTTTGTGACGTAGTAGGGTGCATTTACAATCATTCTAAGAGTTTTCGATTGGAATCTTTGGAGAATCTCTATATTTGAGTTTGCTGCGGTTCCCCATAACTGTATGCCATAGGTCCAGATGGGTTTTAAGATAGCTGAGTAAAGCAGGAGTTTGTTGTCGATTGATAGTTGGGAGTTTCGATTCATGAGCCAATAAAGATTTCTCAGTTTTATACCAAGAGCTTTTCGTTTGGTGAATATGTGGGTTCTCCATGTTAGCTTTCTGTCAAGGTGCATACCAAGGTACTTTGTTACGTCACTTTGTGGTATATCAATGCCATTGAGTTTTACGGGTGGGCAAGTGTTACGTCTAGTGGTAAACGTCACTTGGACAGATTTTGATTCATTTGACTTTATCCGCCAGTCTTTCAGCCAATGGGTAATTTTATTTAAACTTCTTTGAAGCTTGAGTGAGGCCACATTAGGGTTGGGATCTGCAGCCAGTACGGCAGTATCATCGGCAAAAGTGCCAATAGTAACTCCTTCTGCTATTGGGAGGTCATACGTGTAAAGTAGGTAGAGTATTGGGCCCATTACACTACCTTGCGGGACGCCTGCTAAGCTCTCGTAAAGCTCAGACTGCTCTGCTCCTTCTTTGACGAAAAAGTAACGATTTTGTAGGTAAGATTGTATAAATAGGAAGTAATTTGTAGGGAGAGTATTTTTTATTTTATATAGGAGACCGTTGTGCCATACGCGATCAAAAGCTTGGGATATGTCTAGAAAAGCAGCTGTACAATATTTTTTTTGCTCAAAGGCAGAGTAGATTTTCTCGGTAAGTCTATGTACTTGTTCAATTGTTCCGTGCCCTCTTCTGAAGCCAAACTGGTGATTAGGTATAATGTTACGTTCTTCTATTTTGGGTAAGAGTCTTTTAAGGAAAAGAACTTCCAGGACTTTTGAGACAATGGGCAGCAAACTAATAGGTCTGTAAGACGTTGCTGTATCAGGGGGCTTTCCTGGTTTCAGAATCATTTTCATCTGAGCGACTTTCCATTGTGGGGGTATGAATGCAGTTATTAGTACTGCATTAAACAGTTGGGTGAGAAATTTTATGCCTTCGTAAGGTAAGTGCTTTAGTACATTGCCATTAATAATATCGTATCCAGGAGCTTTCTTTGTGTTGAGTTTCGCTATTACGGTTTTTACCTCCGATATTGCGAATCTTTTTATGGGGAGGTCCATTTGATAGGGATGACTCAGAGTATTTTTCACTTCCGTTGTTGTGCTTAGTGAGGGTTCAATATCATGTGGGGTGAATACTGATTTTAGGTGGCGTGCAAAGGTATTTGCTTTCTCTGCGTCACTTTTCGCCCATTCGTTATTTTCCATTCGTATAGGAGAATTAGAGAGAATCGGTCTTTTTAGCTTACTTGCAGCTTTCCAGAGGGAGTAATCAGTTGCAGCTTTTGCATCAATATTACTGAGGTATTGTTGAACCTGTTTGTTGTGTTCAATTTTGAGGATATTTTTGAGTTCTTTTGTGAGTGCATTCAATCGTTTCTTGTCGTCGGGGTGACGGGTTTGTTGCCACTTTTTCCTCGCGAGTCGCTTTTCTTTGAGCTTAGCTTTTATGTTGTGGGTAACATTTATCCTTTTTTGTCTGGTGAGGGTGGGAGTTGATTTCCACGCAGCTTGTTGGATGCAGTTGTTAAAATGTTCGACTGCTGCCTCTATATCTTCAGCAGATTTCATCGCTAATTTCAAGTCAAGATTAGACGTGATGATGTGTTGGAAGTACTCCCAGTCAGTCTTCCGATTGTAAAGGCTGCATTTATCCGCTGCGGGTGTAAAATTTTTATCAATTGTTACCACGATTGGAGAGTGGTCGGAAGAGAGTTCAAAGCAGGATTTACAAGTTATATCTGACGAAGCCATGCCTTTCACCACGCAAAAATCGATTAAATCGGGAATTTTATTTGTATCTGTTGGCCAATAAGTGGGAGTTCCAGTAGAGAATGGGGTTAAATTGAGATTGCTAATAGCATTGTATAGCTGTCTTCCTTTAGGAGTAATGAGACGAGAGCCCCAGAATGTGTGTTTGGCATTGTAATCGCCGCCAGCTAGAAATCGATTTCCAAGAGTTTTGAAGAAATTTTCATATTCTGCAGTGCTGATTGAGTGCCTCGGCGGGCTATAGATAGCAGTGAGTGTAAGCTGACCACTCGGGTCTTCAATGACAACATTTGTGGCTTGTATAGCATTTGTACGGAACGAATTCGTGTTGTAATGTTTAATACTTTTCCGTATCAAGATACCTGAGCCTCCATGAGCTTTGTTACTTGGGTGTTTTGTGTGGTAAAACTTGTAGTTGGGTACTTCAAAATAGCTTTTGTCCGTAAAATGGGTCTCCGATATGAGGAGTATATCTATATCATGGGTCTGAAGTAGAGCTTTAACTTCAAGTAAGTGTTTGGATAGGCCGTTGGCATTCCAGATAATAATATTTAACGGGTTGAAGATGCACAGTTTTTAGTCGTGAAGGTGACGAGGAGGCTCATCATTGCTGTCATTTGTTGCATGACTTGCTTCAGTAGGTGTATCATTTCTCGCATTTCGTTAGTGTTTTGCGTTGGTGTGTGGGTTTCATTACTATTAGGAATAGCATTATTAGGGTTCGAGCGGGGTGTTACGCCTTTCTTTGCTGCTTGAGCATATGTGACTGGGTATGGCTCAATTTGAATTGGGGTTTCACTTGGCTGTGTTGGTTTCTCCTGAGGCTGTGTAGACGCTTTTTTCCTCAGAGTTGGGTATTTGGCGCTTTGGAGGCTTTTGTATACCATACAGCCTTTGTAATTTGCTGGATGGTTACCCTCACATAGAGCGCATTTGACATCGTCAGATCTTGTCTTTCGCTTGCAATCAGAGGAGAGGTGGTTTCCAGCACATTTTATACATACTGATTTTCGACGGCAGTAGGACTTTGTGTGGCCATATTGCTGACAGTTAGCGCATTGCGGTATTTCACGCTTCGGGTGTGGGGGCTCGAAAGTAATTTTAGAGTGCAGGAGACTTTTAACTTGATATATCTCCTTGTTGTTGGATTCGGGTTTGAGTTCAATAATAAACATAGGAAGAGGCTTTTTTGTGACTCTATGTTTTATGTTCCAAATGTTTGTGACTGAGTGACCGAGATCTTTTAGAGAATCCACAATTTCTTTTGGGTCTATTGTGGAGTGCATGTTTCTGAGAACTACTTTGAAGGCACGTTCTTGCTTTGTTTTATAAGTGTAGAACTCTGTACCCTTCAGTTCTAGTTGGGACACAATGATTTTGTAGGCATCCAAGGATGATGCTTGAACTTTTACCTGCTCCTTACCTGTGAGCTTGAGATCATACGAGTTTGGGGCAACTTCTTGTAATAAGCTCATTAGAGGGGGAATATTAAGAACCTTGTCTATGAATATTGGAGGTGGTTTGGGTACTTTTTCAGCAGGTTGGTTTGGTTCCTCATCTTCTAGAGGAGCAAATTTATTTCGACTTGGTTCATTGGTTCCAAGCCAATATTGGTCGAGCATAGCCTGCTTTTTAGAGTCAGTACCCTTACCTGGGCTATCGCGTTGGCGTTTGGAATTTTGAACAGTTATCCATTCGTTAGTTGGGGTGGCAGTTTGGGATTTCTGCGCTTGTTGTTGTTGGGCATACAGCATTTTGAGTTGCCTTTCGAGGCCTTCAATTTGCTGTTGAACGCTAGGTACGTTAGCGCTAAGCAGGTGGGATGGGGTGAGTTTTTGGGTTGCTCCTAGGGATTTCGGAGTTTGTTGTTGCATTTCGGTTTGGGCTTGTAATTGGGATTGGTTTAGTTGGGGGCCTCCTCCCGTAGGAGGGGTAGGCTTAGTGGGCATTTTATATTGTTTTCTTACTTACTTTTTCTTTTTGGGCATTAATGGGGTAAATTTTTATTAGTTATTAATAAAAAAGGGTCGTTATTTAAATTTGCACTCTGGCAACTCTAAAGTATTTTGGATTTTTTTGGATTTTTATCCCTGTTGCCTGCTTTCAGGCGCTAGATTATTTAGCACGGTCCACAACCTGCGTACAATATACGTTCTTTGGCTGGTGCACTACTTTTGTTGCTATATATATGTATTTGGATTGTTTTGTTTTTCTTTTTCACCTCCTCCGCTATGCGGAGTCTCAAATTTTATTTTTCAATTAAATGCGAGCACTTAATTATTTTGATACACTTTTCACTCCCGAGGTGGAAAGCACTTAGAACACGCTTAGGGCGATGTATTTGGCTTTTTTTAACACTCGAGGTTGACTGAAATAAGCTATTATATATAAAACTTATTTCCGCGGTAATTTTTAACACTTGTTCTCAAAGGTTGCCAGACTATGGAAAATGTCTGTCCGTCTGTCCGTCTGTCCGTCTGTGAGCACGATAACTCGCGCAAAAATTGAGATATTTTGATGAAATTTGAAATGTAAGTTGGTATCAAGACAGGAACGGATGGTATTGAAAATGGGCGAAATCGGACCATGACCACGCCCACCTCCCCTATATAGTAAAAATCGGAAATTTTGTATCTCAGTCACTAATAGAGCTAGAGTGATAAAATTTCACACACGTATTGAGCTCAGGCCATTATGAAGAAATATGGTAAAATTTTGGAAAATGGGCGGTGCCACGCCCACTTATTAAGGGTCAAACATGGACAGTTTTATATGTCATAACTCAGAAACGGTTGAAGATATATCGATGAAATTTGGTAGGCGTGATATACTTACTTAGGCAAATGTTTGGACGAAAAATTGCCAAAATCGTTTGACGACCACGCCCACTTTTATATATGGGTATTATAAAGTGACCTAATAAAAACATTTTAAGCGATATCTCTGTCAAATATAAAGATATATCATTGAAATTTTATGGAAGGTGTCCAACTATGGACATAAAACAAAAAATACAAAAATTTTGGAAAATGGGCGTGGCACCGCCTCCTTTTAGAAGCAGGAATATACGAGATTTCTGAGCCCATAACTCGACAAACAATCGATATATTATGACGAAACTTGGTGTATACACTTTCACTACTTGTAGTAATACAAATTTTAGCGAAATCGGTTGACGACCACGCCCACTTTTATATATGGGTATTATAAAGTGGCCTAATAAAAACATTTTAAGCGATATCTTTGTCAAATATAAAAATAATTCATTGAAATTTTGTGGCATGAGTTCTACAATAGATCGGAAACAAAAAATAGAAAAATTACAGCACTCGCTTTATATAAAGTACACCGTGTTTCCATCAAACGCAAACAAACATTTAAAGCATACAGCTGCGTATATAATGTTCGATTCCACTCGAACTTATAAGCCGTGCACAATTGACTTCTACCTCGCTTTGCTTCAGAGTTTTGCTTTGACAGTTCTGTTCAGCATGTGCTTTTTAAAGGGACATGTTCACAATTGAGGTGAAGCGAGTAAAGCAAAGTATAAAGTTAGCCATCTTTCAACTTTTTTCCACTTTGACAAACATCTCCCCTTGTGTGTGTGTGTGTATGTTTGTATATCTACACTTATTTTAGCGATTTCGCGCAATTTCGTGAGAAGTGAGCAGAGAAAAGTAAAAAATAACATTCGAATAAGCAGAAAAAAGCAAATTCCCCAAATATATTACCAAAAATCAGGTTTATAAATTAAAGCAAAGAAGTGAAGTGGAAATTGTCAAAGTGTTAATTGTAGCAAGCATCTGGAATTTCGCTTTGCTTTAAGGTTTTTTCTATCAAAGTTGGAGCAGACAAAGCCAATTGTGCACGGGCTCTTAGGCTTCCTTACTTGTTTAATCTAAGGTTAATCAAAAAGATGGAAATAAGCTCTAAAATCTCATTACCACAAAGCAATACGATGAACAAAAAGCATTACGTCTTTGTATCACAATGCCCAGTGTCACCCACAGGTGACACCTCATATTTCTTTCTTTATGACAACCGCATTATTAATTATTTTTGTTTCAAATTGCACTTAAATTATACTTTGTTCTCTTATTTATCACATTCGATAACGAAAAGTACAATACTTGCGGTCTGGGCATTTCAATTTCAGCTTATATAGTACGAAGTCGCAAAAAGCAAGAAAACTGGGAATATGCTTGGAAAAAGTGAACGAGATTGACAAATCACGAGTAGCTGCTCTTGACAAAAATTATTTTTAGATTCTACTGTTTATTATTTTCGTATCAATAATAATTTGGTTTAAAAAAATAGCTGCCGACTGGTCAAAAAAAAATATTAAAATCAACTGTCACCTACAGGTGACACTGGGAATTGAAGAGTTAAAAGTAAAATAAAAGGAAAGAGAAACGATATGGTACGATGCAAGTGTAGTTGGGGAATCCCCGAATTTTGATTAATCTTTCACCTAATAACCTGTCAGCGGAATGCTACTGAACAATCATTTTGTAGTAGCTTGGTACTAAATTTTCAATATGCTCTTAAAGTACTTTAAAATATTTCCGAGTGTAGTAAATTATAAAATAAGTGTAGATTTATATTTTTTGTTTATTCATAGAAAAAAACTTAAATTGAAACAAAATTTATTCCTCCTAAAAGTTCGACTTAGTAGACATTAGATAGGGTTGGTCCCCATACGAAAAAAAAAGTTGTAAAAGTCCGACCCTAAATTTGAAGCTTATGTTGAGAGGGTTAAGGGACACAAAAAAAATTTTTTTTGATCCCGCGAAATATCGCCGAAATCGTTTTTATACTTACAAAGTTACAATAAAAAAAACTATATCGGCGGTATTTCACGGGAGCAGAAAAAAAATAAAATTTTTTTCTTTAATCCTCTCAATATAAGCTTCAAACTTAGGGTCGGACTTTTACAACTTTATATATACTGAATTGCTTAAAAAAATAGTTAAATAATTGCTACGTTAAATAACTTCTTTGTGATGTAACTTCTTTGTTTATTAATTAAGTAAAACCCTTTAAAGGCAACATTGTCATGAATTTTGAAGGGTGCAGTGAAATAACGCCCGTGGAATTAACGCCCGCTGGCGTTATTTCCCAAAAAAGGAAATAACACCCGCGGGCGTTTTTTCCTTTCCTGAAAAAGAAATAATTCCCGCGGGCGTTATTACGTTTGATCCACGGGCTTTATTTCTCTTTCGGAAGGGCAATTAAGTCCGCAGACGGGCTTTTTTTAAATATGGTGTATTAGGGAAAAAAGCGCCGCAGTCGAAAAATTGGAATAAAAAATCGCGCGATTTTTAATTCCAATTTTTCGAATCTTTCAATTTTTTTTTAAATCCCCTTCTAAATATTCAAATACTCAATCAAAATAAACAAAGCTTCAGTAAATTTCTATAATCATTTATTAGTAACAATTTTCAAGGTCTCTACTCTCCAATTTTTCGCCTGCGGCGCTTTTCCCAATAATAATACACCATATTTCAAATATAAAAAAAACGAAAAATTGGAATTAAAAATCACGCGATTTTTTATTCCAATTTTTCGCCTGCGGCGCTTTTTCCAATAAAACAAACACCATATTTAAAAAAAACCAAAAATTGGAATAAAAAATCGCGCGATTTTTTATTCCAATTTTTCGCCTGCGGCGCTTTTCCCACTAATACACCACATTTAAAAAAAACCCCCGTCTGCGGGCTTAATTGCCCTTTCGAAAGGGGAATAAAGCCCACATCGCCGAATAGGGCGCGCGGGCGTTCTTTCCTTTTCTGAGTGGAAATAATACCCACTGGTTTAATTTCGTTTTATTCGCAGGCGCTATTTGTTTTTCCTTTTTTTTTGGAAATAACGCCCGCGGGCGTTATTTCACTGCACCATTTTGAAGCACTTTCATTTGGCAATACAAAGAGGATAATTCATGGACATACAAATAAGTTAGCTGACCCAACTATGTGAAAACGACTTCAGAGCTCAAAAGGACATTAGAGGGAAATGTAGAGCTTCAAAATACGAAACAAATGACGTATCAATTTTAAAAATCGGATGATAAATATCAAAGTTACAAGAAAAAAACAATTTCGGCGGTATTTCGCGGGGTCAAAAAAAATTTTTTTTTGTGTCCCTTAACCCTCAAAACATAAGCTATAAGCTTCAAATTAAGGGGCGGACTTTTACAACATTTTTTTCGACCCTATCTAGTAGACATGCGTACCTAACTTTTGAAACATGACCGTTTTCAAATGCCCAATAAACAACGGATTCGCCTCGAATTCGCGTCGGATTCGCTTTCTCTGATTATATTATCGCGGCAATAGTTCGCGGTGGTAGATCAGCGAATCCGAATTCTCAGGCATGTCACCTATCACTAGCGATTCGAGAATTTGTTCATTCTCGAATTGTTGGCGATCGAATTTTTTATCACTAGCGATTCGAGAATTTTTAATTTCTCGGATCGTTGGCGATTCGAATCTTTTATCCATGGCGATTCGAGAATTTTTAATTTTTTGATTTGGCGATACGAGATTTTTGATATTGGCTATTTCAGAGTTTGATTTAATGGCAATGGGTTAAATTCGTATAAAATGATACAAAGCAATTAAAATATTTTTATAAATAAAGTTTAGCTTTCATGAAGTAACAAAAGGTTTTCAAACAAATTTAATCAGTAATACTTGAAAGACTTTTAGTGCTTAGCACGAAATTTTTATTTAATTCAATTTTTAATTGTTGGGGGTAAGTGGAAAAATTTCAACAACTATTTACAGCGAAGGTTGAGTGTATAGCTATTTCACGAAAACCCATTTTCGACCATCAGCACTCTTTTTGGAAGTGGAAAGTTGTTGAAATTTTTTCCACTTACCCCCAACAATTAAAAATTGAATTAAATAAAAATTTCGTGCTAAGCACTAAAACTCTTTCAATTAAAATTGTTAACGTTGTTTGGTATATAAAAAAATACCAACAATAAATGTTCATTGCGAACTGCCTACAACAAAAATTCAGCACGTTTGAGTAGAATATATGTATGCAAAAAGCATATACACACAAACGTTAATGTTGAAAATGAATAAATAATAGCTTAAAAAAACTTAAAAACACGCTTTAATCTTAAAAATCGTACTAAAAATTGAGAAATAATTTAATTAGAAAAAAAATGATGAACGAAAATATAAGTATTTAAGGAAAAGCTTGGGGTGCTCAGTATGTCAAAAAATATTTAAAATCGGTGTTTTTTTACTAATAATTTTATTTTGACTTTTTTGAGATTTCATATATCGTACTCTTTAATTTCGCACCTAGGTATATTTTTGTACTAGTTGCACGAATCGAATATTTTCATGTTCAAATATTATTGAGCAGCCCCACGCTTTTCCTTAAATACTTATATTTTCGTTCATCATTTTGTTTCTAATTAAATTATTTCTCAATTTTTAGTACGATTTTTAAGATTAAAGCGTGTTTTTTAGTTTTTTTAAGCTATTATTTATTTTTGACTTTTTAGTGAAATTTTTCATTAAAGGATGTTTTATGCGGACGCAAGAATAAAAGTAAAAAGAAGTCTGATGGGATGTGGTGTTCTCCGAAATAGATCTACATACATATGTATTTATAACTTCTACCAAAAATCCCAATATGCAGTGAAGTAAACTAGCTTATTATGCAATATTTTCCAAACCCTTTTATTCAAGGTTTTCCAAACTAGTTTGGAAATACAAAATTTCCCAAACGTTTTGTTATATTTCACAATCAGAAAGTGAAGAGAAGTTGAGGTGAAGCATTTGAAAAGAACAAAAAAAAAGAAACCTGATTGAATAAATTCGAATTTAGACAATAAAACTCCGAATACGTTTGTAGCGTAATGGTGAGGTATGCTGCCTACGGACCAAGGAGCTCAGGTTCGAGTCCCGAGTGGCGCATTTTTTATTTTTTTTATTTTTATTTTTTATTTTTTTATTTTTAGAGAAATTTTTTCACCTCACGTTTACAAAACATTGTATAAAAATGTAATTAGGGTTCCTTTTCGTTGATTCAGAACTTACTATTAAATGAATTACAAACAAAACCAGTTCATGCTTTGCATACATATGTATGTACATGCGATTGTTTTTATTGCAAACACAACAACGACAAAACAGAAAGCTTCAAGCTTTATTTTTGAGTGAATTTATGCATTGAGTTTATCGCCATCGCTATGAGCGATCGCTGGCTGTTGTGCGTTAGTTCGCTCGCTATATGAGTGGTTATACGTTTTTCTTTGAACATTTGTTTGTGATTTGAGTAGAATGTATTTTTGAGCGTTCGTGAGTGAGTTTTTCCGTACCCTGAAAGCTTGTTACTTATTTGCTTATATACGGGAGTGAATTGAAATTCATAGAGGCTATTTTGAAGAAAGGTAACATAAAAGCCGCAATGAAGCATAAAATATAATGTTGAATGTCCTACTATATGATGCCGTTGGGCTGTTGATGTCATGTTTCGAATCCGGAGGAGAATAGAAATAATAGAGAGAACACAAAAAAGTGAATGTTTGAAAGATATAATAATTTAGTTAAATGTTGCAACTTTTAGGATGGGATGAAGTTACATACATACATACATACATACATACATACATACATACAGGTGAAGCTAATAAAAGCGTGTTAAAAAGGCAAAAGTGGTGAAAATTCAACAGCTTGCACAGAGTCTCAATGGTCGAGCGTGAAAATGCGTTGGGTCATTGCGGCTGAAGATGGCATGTACTCGGGTTCAATCCCTGGTAGCATCCACTTCCGAAAAGAGTGCTGATGATCGAAAATGGTTTTTCGTGAAATAGCTATACACTTAACCTTCGCTGTAAATAGTTGTTGAAATTTTTTCCACTTATCTACCCCCAACAACTAATCAGTAATATTTATTTTCTTCCGTTGCTGCATTAAATAAAGTTATTTTGTTTAAACAATTTTGATTTGTTTTTTTCTAAATACTCATATCTATTTATTTAGTTTGGTTCACTGTATGTTTGTTTTTACGCATTTATGTTTCCGAGTCCTTTTTGCATTGCATAAATGAACGCAACAGCGTGGGTATTCATACTTAGAATGAGAGGTTTTCAGTGTGAGATGGCTTATTTCATTTTGTAAGTAATGAAACATATTTTAAAATAAGAACTTTTTTAAATCTTGAAAATTTTAATTTTCCAAAAATATGATGGCGCTGCAAGGGAAAACTTTTATGAAAAATGCAGGATATTACGCTTGTTTTTTGATTTTTCCGGATATTTTTTTACATGTTTCCGCTAAAATTTCGATATATGCGGTTATATATTTGACTTCAGAGTTCAAAAGGACATGAGAAGAAAATATAGAGCTTCGAAATATGAAAATAATGACGTATCAATTTTAAAAATCGAATGTTAAATAACAAAGTTACAAGAGAAAAACTATTTCGGAATTTCGCAGGATCAGAAAAAAATTTTTTTTTGTCCCTTAATCCTCTCAATATAAGCTTCAAATGTACGGGTGGACTCTCACAACTTTGCATATACTGAATTGCTTAAAAAAAATTAGTTAAATAATAGCTACGTTAAATATTCGTCCTGACGTAACTTCTTTGTTTATTAATCTAGTAAAGTAGTAGTTTGGCAAAACAAAGAGGATAAAAGCCCGTCTCCACATAACTTGATTCGCCAGCGAAACATCTAGCCAAACATCTCGCTAAATAACCCGTATCCACGTGGCTGATCGTTATTCAGCTTAACATTTCTCTTTCTTGTTCTTCTTAAATGTTTGTATGTTTTCTTATTTTTACGTTTTTGTTTTGGTTTGTGTAAGATTTCGATAAATTTTCGATACAAAATTAGAGAAGGCATCGATATCGTCGCGTTTGGCAAGATGATTCAGAATGAAACAGTGTTTCAATCTTCACTCGCTCTCAGAAATTTGTATGAAAATTGGCGAGTTTCGGCACTCGTTTTAAGGTCGAAACAAGATTGAGAGGGCGAGCGCAGAAAAAAAGAGCGAAACACGTTATGTGGAGACATGGTATAATTCAGGGACGTACAGAAAGTTACAATAAACAAGTAAGGAAGCCTAAGTTCGAGTGGAATCGAACATTAGATACTCAGCTGTATGTTTTCATTGTTTGTTTGCGTTTGATGGATTTTATATAAAGCGGGTGCTGCATAAAGTGGGCGTAGCCACGCCCATTTTCAAAATTTTTATCAGTCATCCAACTAAGCATATGAATATTATTCTTTATGCAAAATTTCATTCCTTTATGACTTCCAGTTACAAAGATGTCACGTTACAAATTTCCAAAGCGTGTTCCAGAAATATCTTTGTTAAAAAGTAGGCGTGGTCATAAAATGATTTCAATAAATTTTTGCGTGATGTATTGTGGAACGATCCTCCGTCATCCCTTGTCAAGTTTGGTTTGGAGACAAACCGGTTTCGGCTAATATGCGCCATCTTCAGTGTCTTTTTTCGTTCTGAGTTATTTTGTGTAAGTTCGATAGTACTTATAGTAACTGACTTCCATCGTTTGGTCACGTACTTCGTGTTCGTGTGATGTGTTCGTGTGTTCGTGCATTCGTGCGTTCGAGCGACGTGCATACGTGCGTGCGTGCGAGTCTGTGCGTTTAGGTATGTGAATCTATTTTTGTATCCTCATTAAACAGGCAGGTAAAAGTCCGTTATTGTCCTCTTGTGTGTTGCTTTGTTTATGTCGGTTTTAGGTTTTCCGTCCTCTTTTCGGTATAATAGCTTAAGCGGTTCAAATAATGTATCTGATGCGGTGTTTATTTGTTCATTTATTATTTTACCTACGAATGTCTTCTGTTTGTATATCTCCATATTTTCTAATACGTTAAGTCGTTTTCCCTTATGTTGTATGTGAAGAATTTTAGCTGTTTTTCCTATTTTCATTGGTGTACATTTGTTTTCTGCCATGTGGTTGGCGAAATTTGATTCCACTGTCGTTGATGATTTCCTTATTTTCTTATTGTAATCTCTTACGTGTTCTCGATATCTCGTCTTGATTTGGCGTCCTGTTTGTCCTATATAGCTATTTTGGCATTCGCAAGTCAATTTGTATACGCCTTGTTTGTCAAAGGGGTCTTCCTTGTTAATGTTGTTTCGTAGAAGTTTTTCCATGTTGTTCCTCGTTTTAAATGCTGCATTAATGTTATAATTTTGGAAAACTTTAGCCAACTTGTAAGATGTTGCTCCGGTATACGATAAGACTGCCCATTTCTTCTCTACCTTTTCTTTGTTTTCCGATTTCTTTGAAGTTATGTTTTTCTGTATTTTCTTCACCAAACTTTTTTGATATCCGTTGTTCTCCGCGATTGTGTATATTGTGCTGAGTTCCTTGTTGTAAGCTTCCTTTTCTAACGGGGTCCGTTCAAGTCGTGTTAATAAATGTCTGAAAGCGGCGTTCTTGTGTTGTTGAGGATGGCTAGATCTATTGTGTATTACTGTATCCGTTGCTGTGGGTTTTCTGTATATTTCGTAAGTAAATTTGTTAGTCTCCTTGTTTATTTTAATTGTGAGGTCTAAGTAGTTGATTTTTCCATTTTTCTCTGCATCCATGGTGAATTTTATATTTTTGTGTTGGCCGTTGAGGTATTCCAAAATTTTTTCTTCTTTATTTTCCGTTATGAGGCAGATGATGTCGTCTACATACCTGGCATAAAAATTTACTCCCAGATTTTTCGCCAGTTCTTCCATATAACTTTCCTCCAAATGTTGCATAAATACTTACCATAAGGATGGCTGATGTGGGGTTACCCATTCCCAGTCCGTGAATTTGTCTGTATATTTTATTGTCAAATTTGAAATAATTCTGGTCCAGGGTTACTTTCAGTGTGTTTACGATCTCTGTTGCAATGTCTCTGTTCGTTTTTTCTGTCAATATTTTAGTTAGAGTTTTTAGTGTTTCTGTCAGTGGTATCGAAGGGTATAGGTCTTTCACGTCAAACGATACCAGTTTCGAGTCCTTAGGTACGTTCAGGTTGTTCAGTTTTTCGACTAGTTCCGTCGTGCTTTTGATTGTGTATTTATTGGACAGGTCCAGTGTCTCGGTTAGTAGCTTATTTAGATGTTTTGATAGTCTATATCCTGGTGCCGATTTATGGTTTACTATTGGTCGCATAGGTGTTCCTGTTTTGTGGATTTTAGGTAGTGCGATCAGTGACGGGGCCGATGGATTCATTGCCGTGAGAGTGTAGGCTATCTTGTTGTCTACTATATTTTTTGCCTGTTTTATTGCACGCTTTATTGCCATTTGGTATTCCTCCGTTGGGTCCTTCCTCATCACACGGCAGCGCGGTGTATTCCTCTTCGTCCATTAGCACCGTTGTATTTCCTTTGTCTGCTTTTGTTGCTATTATTTTATTCTCTCTTAGTTTTTTTCTCAATTCTTTTACCGTTTTATATTCATTTGCTACCATTTTCTTTCCATCAGCTTTTATGCTCTTTTCGATTATGCGTCTGCATAAATGCCTTGCGTGCTCCTGTTCCTCGTTTGGCATTAGTGATATGGCCACCTCCGTGTCCGCAATGGTGTTCTCCACGTATTTTTTCCTATCGTAGCTTTCGATGTTGTATTTCAAACCTTTTTGTAGTAGCTGTGTTTCCTTGGCGTTGATTGAAAGATTTGTTAAGTTAACAAATCTTGGATGGAAAGGTGTTTTTTCCTGCTGTGGACCTTTTTTGTTGTTGTTTTGTTTTGTGTCAAGGTCGTCCAGTTTTTTGTTGAGTTTTTTATACTTGTTTTCCATGGCTCTTTTGATCTCTTCCTTTATTGCATCTAACGTTTCCAGAAGGGAACTGACTGGAATGATTCCCATCAGCTCCAGATGGATGCGTAGTAATTCCTGATTCATGCGCTCCTTCTTTGCGTGTTGGTTCCTGATCTCGCATCTAATGAAGCTGTTCTCCGCTTTCCTTATAATTTTGCGTTTATCCTCGTTTTTCATTTTGTGTCCTATTTGCGCGTATTTTGGAATGAGTTTGCTCATTAAACATTGTTTATTAAACCATATGTTGGCTTTGGTGTTGTGTATTTTCTGTAGTCGCCTTTTGTATGCTATCAGTAGAATGTTTGTCCGGATTTGATGTGCCTGACTGGCATTATTAAATACTTTTTGGTTGCTTGTTTTTCCGACAGGGTAGGAATATGATGTATTGTGGAACGATCCTCCGTCATCCCTTACTTACACAAAATAACTCAGAACGAAAAAAGACACTGAAGATGGCGCATATTAGCCGAAACCGGTTTGTCTCCAAACCAAACTTGACAAGGGATGACGGAAAATCGTTCCACAATACATCATATATCTTTATATTTGACAGAGATATGGCCTAAAATGTTTTTATTAGGTCACTTTATAATATACATATATAAAAGTGGGCGTGGCCGTCAACCGATTTTAACTATTTTCCGTACGAACGTTTGCCTAAGTAAGTATATCACGCGTACCAAATTTGATCGATATATCTTCAACGGTTTCTGAGTTATGACATATAAAACTTTCAAGGTTTGACCCTTAATAAGTGGGCGTGGCACCGCCCATTTTCCAAAATTTCATAAAATTTCTTCCTAGGGGCCTGAGCTCAACACGTGGGTAAAATTTCATCGCTCTAGCTATATTAGTGACTGAGATACCAAATTTCCAATTTTTTCTATATAGGAAAAGTGGGCGTGGTCATGGTCCGATTTCGCCCATTTTCAATACCAACCGTCCCAGTCTCGATACCAACTTGCATTTCAAATTTCATCGAAATATCTCAATTTTTGCACGAGTTAGAGTGTTTACAGACGGACGGACATGGCTCAATCGATTTCTCTTTTCACCCTGATCATTTTGATATATATAAGCAGGGTTTGAAATTGCTTAGCTACTTTTGCTGCATTTGCTGTTGTTTTGCTTTTGCTAACGAAAAGTAAATTAGCAAACTCGGCCAGCCGAGTAAAAAACGAGAACACGATTCATTTGCTTCAGTTTTCAGCTGAGGCGTGTTTGCTTGTATAGTTAAGCAAAGCAACGCTATTTGGGAGATATCATTTTACTTCCAGCAATTAGTTGTGTCTTTGCATTTTTTCTGCTTTTGCTTATTTTGCTGAAACTATTTGTTTACGCATATTTCGATTTTTTATACATATTTACTTATGTATGTATGTATGTACACATAATATGTATGTATGTAAATTTGTAAACATCTTTTCATGTTGAATTTTGCTTAAAACCTAGTTTCAGCAAAATAAGCAACTGTAAGCAAAAATTTACCACTCAACTAATTGCTGGAAGTAAAAGCAACCCTCTCAAATAGAGTTGCTTGGCTTAACTATACAAGCAAACACGACTCAGCTGAAAACTGAAGCGAATGATTCGTGTTTTCGTTTTTTGCTCGGCTGAATTTAGCAATAAGCAAAAAACATCGACTATTGCTGTTTTGCAGCAAGCAAATTCAAACCCTGTATATAAGTCTATATCTATCTCGATTATTTCATTCTGTTACAATCCACCGTTATGTGATTAAAACTATAATACTCTGTGTACTAGTACAGCTGAGTATAAAAACGATTTCGACGGTATTTCGCGGGGTCGAAAAAATGTTTTTTGTGTCACTTAACCCTCCAACATAAGCTTCAAATTTAGGGGCGGACTTTTACAACTTTTTTATTTCGTATTGGGACCAACCCAGCCTAGTGCTTATGCAAGTACAAAAAAAATTATTTTTATATTTGAAGAGAAAAAATGTATCTGTGTCTTTGATTCAGAACCAAACAAAAAAAAATGTGGTCAAAGTGCCTATGAATTGAACAGTCCTGCATTCGATGATGAAATTGTGAAATTTTATCTATTCCATTTTTTAATTCCGTATAAGGTCCTGTTTCCGCGTATGTTTCATTGGTATTTGATTAAGGTGTTTGATCAAAATTTTGTTTTTAATAAACGATGTATTGCTTTTGGTTTTTTGCAGATACATTGCCGTAAAGCAACCAATAAAGTATGCGAAATATAAAAATAATCGACGAGTTTGCCTCACGATCCTAGCGGCATGGGCGTCATCCGTTTCCATCGGCGCCCCTATCATGGTAGGCATTAACGACACGCCTGATCGCGTTCCGAACGTTTGCGCCTTTTACAACACATACTACATTTTAGTATCCTCACTGGGCAGTTTTTACATACCATGTTTGTTAATGGGATATTTATATACGAGTATATTCAAGGTGTTTAAATAGAATTCTTAGACAACTATTTTTTCATATGCGTGTTCCAAAAAGTATGTATTGTATTGGCCGTTAAAACAAGTTTTACCACACAGAAATACTTACGGTTAATTTTATTTATTACTCAAAAATCTATATATGTACTAGCATACCCGACCAAGGATCGCATTGGCTTACAGAATAAAAAGTAAAAAAAAGTCTGATGAAGAGATATCGTCCCCTCAATATAACAATAGCGTATGTGCTCATACGCCATTATTTTTTTATTGCATACTAGCAAATACTCGTCCCGCTTCGCAGCGACGAAAAATGTTTTTATGTTGTAATGAGGGTTTCCATCTACATTTCCCTCTCTCTTTCTTTTTCCTTTAGCTTTATCTTTACATTTACATTTACCTTTATCTTTACCTTTACCTTTACCTTTACCTTTACCTTTACCTTTACCTTTACCTTTACCTTTACCTTTACCTTTACCTTTACCTTTACCTTTACCTTTACCTTTACCTTTACCTTTACTTTTACCTTTACCTTTATCTTTACCTTTACCTTTACCTTTACCTTTACCTTTACCTTTACCTTTACCTTTACCTTTACCTTTACCTTTACCTTTACCTTTACCTTTACCTTTACCTTTACCTTTACCTTTACCTTTACCTTTACCTTTACCTTTACCTTTACCTTTACCTTTACCTTTACCTTTACCTTTACCTTTACCTTTACCTTTACCTTTACCTTTACCCTTACCTTTACCTTCACCTTTACCTTTACCTTTACCTTTACCTTTACCTTTACCTTTACCTTTACCTTTACCTTTACCTTTACCTTTACTTTTACCATTACTTTTACCTTTACCTTTACCTTTATCTTTATCTTTACCTTTACCTTTACCTTTACCTTTACCTTTACCTTTACCTTTACCTTTACCTTTACCTTTACGTTTACCTTTACCTTTACCTTTACCTTTACCTTTACCTTTACCTTTACCTTTACCTTTACCTTTACCTTTACCTTTACCTTTACCTTTACCTTTACCTTTACTTTTACCTTTACCTTTACCTTTACCTTTACCTTTACCTTTACCTTTACCTTTACCTTTACCTTTACCTTTACCTTTACCTTTACCTTTACCTTTACCTTTACCTTTACCTTTACCTTTACCTTTACCTTTACCTTTACCTTTACCTTTACCTTTACCTTTACCTTTACCTTTACCTTTACCTTTACCTTTACCTTTACCTTTACCTTTACCTTTACCTTTACCTTTACCTTTACCTTTATCTTTACCTTTATCTTTATCTTTACCTTTACCTTTACCTTTACGTTTACCTTTACCTTTACCTTTACCTTTACCTTTACCTTTACCTTTACCTTTACCTTTACCTTTACCTTTACCTTTACCTTTACCTTTACCTTTACCTTTACCTTTACCTTCACCTTTACCTTTACCTTTACCTTTACCTTTACCTTTACCTTTACCTTTACCTTTACCTTTACCTTTACCTTTACCTTTACCTTTACCTTTACCTTTACCTTTACATTTACCTTACCTTTACCTTTACCTTTACCATCTATCACCATCCGGGCCCACTACTTGAACCATCCCTGAGAAACCGACTTAAAAAATAACAATGAAAATATCTGTATGTTGAAGCCCTGCTCGACACCTTTCGTTTGCTACCAATATCGCTCGGAAATATTCAGGGGTCATCCGGGTCCACGTTTTGACCCATATCTCGGGACCCGGCCTAGCCATCGCAATGAAAATAACTCTATGTTGAAGGCCTGCTCAGCACCTTTCATTTGATACCAATATTGCTCAAAGACTTGCTGGGTCACTCTGGGTCCACATTTTGGCCTATATTCCGGGAAGTTCCCACTTTTCGGAAAGTCTGTATACCCTATCACCAGCGCATATACCATATGAATCTACTGTGAAAATTTCATAAAGATCGGTTGATTACTTTGGGAGTCCATAAATAACACACACACACATTCATTTTTAACACGCTTTTATTAGCTTCACCTGTATGTATGTATGTATGTATGTATGTATGTAACTTCATCCCATCCTAAAAGTTGCAACATTTAACTAAATTATTATATCTTTCAAACATTCACTTTTTTGTGTTCTCTCTATTATTTCTATTCTCCTCCTGATTCGAAACATGACATCAACAGCCCAACGGCATCATATAGTAGGACATTCAACATTATATTTTATGCTTCATTGCGGCTTTTATGTTACCTTTCTTAAAAATAGCCTCTATGAATTTCAATTCACTCCCGTATACAAGCCAATAAGTAACAAGCTTTCAGGGTACGGAAAAACTCACTCACGAACGCTCAAAAATACATTCTTCTCAAATCACAAACAAATGTTCAAAGAAAAACGTATAACCACTCAAATAGCTAGCGAACTAACGCACAACAGCCAGCGACCGCTCATAGCGTTGGCGATAAACTCAATGCATAAATTCACTCAAAAATAAAGCTTGAAGCTTCTGTTTTGGGTTTGTTGTATTTGCAATGAAATCAACCGCATGTACAATGTACATACATACATACGTATGCAGAGCAAGAACTGGTTTTGTGTTTTGTGTAACAAGCTTTGTTTTGTCGTTGTTGTGTTTGCAATAAAACAATCGCATGTACATACATATGTATGCAAAGCAAGAACTGGTTTTGTTTGTAATTCATTTAATAGTAAGTGCTGAATCAACGAAAAGGAACCCTAATTACATTTTTATACAATGTTTTGTAAACGTGAGGTGAAAAAAATTTCTCTAAAAAAAAAAAATAAAAAAAAAACAAGTAAGGAAGCCTAAGTTCGAGTGCAATCGAACATTAGATACTCAGCTGTATGCTTTCATTGTTTGTTTGCGTTTGTTCGATATAGGGTGTATTTTATATGAAACGAGTGCTGCATAAACAGGGCGCAGCCACGCCCATTTTCAAAATTTATATCAATCATCCAAATAAGCATACAAATATTATTGTTAGTGCAAAATTTCATCCCTCTATGACTTTTAGTTACAAAGACTTCACGTTACAAATTCCAAAAGGGTGTTCCAGAAATATCTTTGTTAAAAAGTAGGCGTGGTCATAAACCGATTTCAATACATTTTTGCGTGTCTATTAACACATGTTATAAAAGTGTATAAACCAAGTTTCGTCATAATATCTCAATTATTTGTCGAGTTAAAGGCTAAGAAATCTCATATATCCCTTTGTCTAAAAAGAGGCGGTGCCACGCCCATTTTCCAAACTTTTTTATTTTTTGTTTCCGGTCTATTGTAAAACTCATGTCACAAAATTTCAATGAATTATCTTTATATTTCACATAGATATCGCTTAAAATGGTTTTATTAGGTCACTTTATAATACACATATATAAAAGTGGGCGCGGTCGTCAACCGATTTTGGTAATTTTTCGTCCACACATTTGGCTAAGTAAATATATCACGCGTACCAGATTTCATCGATATATCTTTAACGGTTTCTGAGTTATGGCTTATTAAACTTTCAATATTCGCTCCTTAATAAGTGGGCGTGGCACCGCCCATTTTCCAAAATTTTTGTAGTTTTTGTTTTATGTCCATAGTTGGACTCCTGCCACAAAATCTCAGTGATTGATCTTTATATTTGACAGAGATATCGCTTAAAATGTTTTTATTAGGCCCCCTTATATTTCCTATATATAAAAGTGGGCGTGGCCGTCAACCGATTTTGATAATTTTTCGCCAAAACATTTGACTAAGTAATTATATTACGCGTACCGAATTTCATCGATATATCTTCAACGGTTTCTGAGTTATGACTCATAAAACTTTCAATGTCTGCCCCTTAATAAGTGGGCGTGGCACCGCCCATATTCCAAAATTTTTGTGTTTTTTGTTTTATGTCCATAGTTGGACTCATGCGACAAAATTTCAATGATAGATCTTTATATTTGACAGAGATATCGCTTAAAATGGTTTTATTAGGTCACTTTATAATACACATATATAAAAGTGGGCGTGGCCGTAAACCGATTTTGATAATTTTTCGTCAAAACATTTGTCTATGTAAGCAAATTACGCGTACCAAATTTCATCGATATATCTTCAACGGTTTCTGAGTTATGACATATAAAACTTTCAATGTTTGACCCTTAATAAGTGGGCGTGGCACCGCCCATTTTCCAAAACTTCATCAAATTTCTTCATAAGGGCCCGAGCTCAATACGTGGGTAAAATTTTAAAACTCTAGCTATATTAGTGGCTGAGATACCAAATTTCCGATTTTTTCTATATAGGAAAAGTGGGCGTGGTCATGGTCCGATTTCGCCCATTTTCAATACCAACCGTCCCAGTCTCGATACCAACTTGCGTTCCAAATTTCATCAAAATATCTCAATTTTTGCGCGAGTTAGAGTGTTTACAGACGGACGGACGGACGGACGGACGGACAGACGGACGGACGGACGGACGGACGGACGGACGGACGGACGGACGGACATGGCTCAATCGATTTCTCTTTTCACCCTGATCATTTTGATATATATAAGTCTATATCTATCTCGATTATTTCATTCTGTTACAATCCACCGTTATGTGATTAAAACTATAATACTCTGTGTACTAGTACAGCTGAGTATAAAAAAAATAAAAAAAAAAAAATGCGCCACTCGGGACTCGAACCTGAGCTCCTTGGTCCGTAGGCAGCATACCTCACCATTACGCTACAAACGTATTCTGAGCTTTATTGTCTAAATTCGAATTTATTCAATCAGGTTTCTTTTTTTTTTGTTCTTTTCAAATGCTTCACCTCAACTTCTCTTCACTTTCTGATTGTAAAATATAACAAAACGTTTGGGAAATTTTGTATTTCCAAACTAGTTTGGAAAACCTTGAATAAAAGGGTTTGGAAAATATTGCATAATAAGCTAGTTTACTTCACTGCATATTGGGATTTTTGGTAGAAGTTATAAATACATATGTATGTAGATCTATTTCGGAGAACACCACATCCCATCAGACTTCTTTTTACTTTTATTCTTGCGTCCGCATAAAACATCCTTTAATGAAAAATTTCACTAAAAAGTCAAAAATAAATAATAGCTTAAAAAACTAAAAAACACGCTTTAATCTTAAAAATCGTACTAAAAATTGAGAAATAATTTAATTAGAAACAAAATGATGAACGAAAATATAAGTATTTAAGGAAAAGCGTGGGGGTGCTCAATAATATTTGAACATGAAAATATTCGATTCGTACAACTAGTACAAAAATATACCTAGTTGCGAAATTAAAGAGTACGATATATGAAATCTCAAAAAAGTCAAAATAAAATTATTAGTAAAAAAACACCGATTTTAAATATTTTTTGACATACTGAGCACCCCACGCTTTTCCTTAAATACTAATATTTTCGTTCATCATTTTGTTTCTAATTAAATTATTTCTCAATTTTTAGTACGATTTTTAAGATTAAAGCGTGTTTTTTAGTTTTTTAAGCTATTATTTATTATATAATAGATTTAGAATCTCCATCATTGATTCTATGTCTGGCCAAAATTTCGTCAAATTCTACTTCCACAAAGTGGGTCAAAATGTCATTGGAAGAAATGGTGTATATTTTCTTGTTCAAAAATTTAATAGATATCTGATTTGACAAAAACTTTAAACTCGATTTTCTCAAAACCCAAAAAAAATTATACGCTATTGTTATATTGAGGGGACGATATGGTGGTCTCCGAAATAGATCTATAACTTCTACCAAAAATATTAGTTTTTCACATAAATTTTTCCTTAAAAAATGGTAATGAGAGCCCAAATCTGAACGAATTATGAAAATAAAAACGACCAAAAACCGAAAGGAAAAAACCTTTTTCATGTGTATATTTATTTTAGCTACAAGTAATTTCGAAAAATTACTTACATATTTACATAACAAAAATCTATTTAGAAAAGTTATTTACATATTTACAATTAAATTGTTTACATAAGGTTTGCGCACGATGAAATTAGTGCTCAAAATAGAGAATATATTAAAAGTTAGTGAACAGGATGCTAAAATATGTAAATTCAATTCATATTTATATTTATTAAAAACATTTTTCAAATTAATGCGTTTTTATGAACAAATTAAATTTTTCCAACATGCTTCCCATTATCCTTCTAACTGAAACTTCAGAAACTTTTTTGCTTGAAGATAACCATTTTTTGGAAAAATTGTTAGTGGTTTCAGTAACTTGTTTTGTGCCCTTCATAATCCTTTTTATTAGAGCCCAATATCTTTCGATGGCTCTGAGCTCCGGGGAATTAGGTGGATTGGCGTGTCTGGGCATAAAAACTATATTGTTCTTTTCATACCACTCAACTGCCGATTTGCTATAGTGGCACGGAGCAAAGTCAGACAAAAAAATCATGTTGTCTTATGAATGGCAAAAGTCGTTTTTGCAAACACACCCGTATATATAATTTCGTATTAATTTTTCCCGGTGTAACAAAAGAGCTGCTTCTTTTACCACAGCTATAAATGACTTGCCAAACCAAAAATTTCTTAGGAAACTTTGTTTTCTGGGTACTGAACTCCTCCTGCACATTTCATCTATGGTCTGCGACATAAAAATCGACACCTGGTAGTTGTGAAAAGTCTTCAAGCACATACGTTTCATCGTCCATGATGCAACAATCAAAATTATTGAGGAAATCTAAGTGAAATCGTTTGGCCCGCTCTTTTTCCGTTTTGTTCTTTTTTGAATTTCTGTCAGGCACTTTCTCAACTTTATAAGACTTAAACCCTTGCTTCTTCTTAACTTTCCTGACGAATGCACCAGACCATTGCACTTTTTCATCCACTTTTCCACGAGATATGTTGGGATTTTTCCTGAGAAGGGTTATAATCCTTTTGGCAAAGTTAGGATCTTTAAAGCTCTTGTTTTTACCACTTCCACCTTTCCTAACGACAGTGAGAAGTTCACTATATGTTTTGATAACACGCGAAACCGTATTTATGGAAACCTTTATTTTCCTAGCGATTGTTTTAAATGTCCAATTCGAATTTTCGCTATAAAATCGAATTATTTTTTCGCGCACTTCTATTTTACTGTTCATATTTGCCACAAAATGTTTTCGAATCTTTGGAAATTTGACACGAGTATTTTTATATGTACATTTAGGAAAGCCATCGTATGTTACAAAAAACTAAATTTGGAAGTTGAATATTTTTATAAGTCGAAATGTGTGTACTAATTTTATTTTATATTTTTTATTTACGTTAGTTAAAAAAAGACTGTTTCAATACTTATTAACTACATTACTTAAAAGCTACACTTACATGCTATCTCTATTTAGGTACATGCACCACTTTGTTTTTAACATTTCTAAATTTTTTCCTCAGTTTCTTTTAAAGTTTCCACAACCAAATCGTGAAAACGTTTCTTCTCCTCTAGCTGCTCTTTTTTATTAATTATTTTTTCGGCGTAGTCAGTGTTGTCATCGCCAAATTTTCGAGGGAATTGAAGTGGCTGAAAAATCGAAGTAAATCGAAGTGAAGCGCGCCTAAATGGGTTTTCATACGTTCGGTGTTCCCTCAAGGTCAAGAGTATTTGGACCGTAAAAACAGAATAATTTATGTATTTTTTTAGGTATCATCTCAAAGAATAACTATTAAAGCTTTATATAAAATAAAATGCTTATTTCTAACATGCAAAAAATATCCATTAAATTCAAATACACAGCCGTACGGCATTCGCAATTAAAACGAAGTATTAATTATATAAATAATATAATAATAATAATACAATGGCGCTATTATAACTCTGACGAGTTTTATAGCCGAGCTTCTCTCCCAATTTGAGGTGTGTTCCTTTTTTGTTTTTCCTACTAATTGGAATAAATAATATTATTTACTAAAATGAATTACATATGTTAAAATTACCTATATCATTTAATTTATTTAAACAAAATTATATCAGATAAACAAAAATCCCCTGGACACAGAAATAGGTTTGCAGCACATTTTTTTTTCAAAATTTAAAAAATAATTCAGTTAAAAATTCTTTATTGAATTGATATTTATTAGGTAGTATATCTGCCATTGTTTTTTCTAACTTTGGATAAGTTTTGGTTATCGATGTAATTTCTGGCAGTTTTCTATTAGTAGTAGGAGTAGTTCTGAGCTTTCTGCCAAAAATTTATATTTTTTAATGAAAAGGCTGTCAATCATCTCTGAATATCACTACGCAAGCTCTCAATTGCTTTTGGATCAGTGGATTGGCTTAGTCATTCCATACAGGTGACATTTACTTGTCGGAAAAACCCCAATCAAGAAGTGTGCTTTGGGTCGTTTTCTTATTGATAAATGCTTTTAGATGACATGTTTTCTTCGCAATATGACAGCTTAAGATTCTGCTAAATATCCCTTTACTTTATAATGGTCAATGTGTCGTTTAGCGAAAATAACAGACCAACGCTTTACCAAGTTGCACATCCTTAAATCATCATGTTTCCACCCCATGCTAAATAATAATAATAATAATAATACCCAACGGTTTACCCTCCATTTCCCGCCCGACCGACGCGAGGGGCGCAATCCGCATGACGCACGGATATATTTTTTAATTTTGCCCAGGTGTTGAGTGGCTTGGAGTTTGTTAAACGTCCAGTTCTTTTGCTGCTCAGCTACAGAATAGAAATTCATCAGCTGATTACACATACATAGGTTTATATCATGGAGGAACGATAAAGGAGAATGCATAAGATCAGCTGACTTCTTCTTCAATTTTCATAAACACACACGAACACAAGCATTTTTTTTGTTGACATATTCCACACACACACGCACCCTAGCATTTCCATAGGGGCCACATCTGTCAAATTCTTCTACATTCCTCTTTGCATGACACTTCTGGCCCCACTATGTATGAAGGTATGTCGTTATGCATTCTCCTTTATTGTTCCTCCATGGTTTATATATACACTTAGAAGCAATTACTTAGTTAACAATAAATTACATATTATACTAAATTAGTAGAAGGAAACTATATCTAGTAAACAATTTGTTATTTGTTAAGAATTAAAAGAAGAGTTTTCCTTATAATGGATAGAGAGTCAGAGATGTCAAAGTAGGTAGAGTATGTGTTAAAACTTTTGCATAGATATCGGAATGGCTCATTTAATTCAAAATTAGTTTTACATTGTTTTAAAAAGATGGGCTGGTAATGTCTTGATGGACGGGCAGGAATGTTTAAGCTTATTTCAGAAAGAAGAAATGGGCTATTTATTGATCCCTTCAGCAGTTTCGTTACGAATATTACACCCAGAGCTTCCCTACGACTAGCTAAAGTTGGAAGGTTAATATGCTTTAAGCGACTAGTATACGAGGGAAGTTTGCAATGAGGGTTCCAATTCAAATTTCTCAATGCAAAAAGTAAAAATTGTTTTTGAATCGATTCAAGTCGATCAGAATGAATTTTATAACTCGGATTCCAGATTATAGATGCATATTCTAGTGTCGGTCTTACTAAAGTTGTGAAAAGGGCTTTAGTTACGTAGGGATCACTAAATTCCTTAGACCAACGTTTTACAAACGCTAGAACACTTTTAGATTTATTTATCATGACGTTGATGTGAAGGTTGAAATTAAGTTTATAATCGAATCTTACACCTAAGTCGACAAACTCATAAACTCGCTCCAGATCATGATTATTAATGGCGTAAGCTATAGGTTCGACATTACTCCGCGAAAAGCACATAAATTTACATTTATTTAGATTTAGTGGCATAAGATTTATATTGCACCACGTAACCAACCCGTTTAAATCATTTTGAAGGAGCGATCTTTCCTCCGGTGAGGTGTAGGACTTGAAAAGTTTCACATCATCTGCGTACATTAAAACTTTAGAATAATTTATAGCACATGAGATGTCATTAATGAACAACAAGAACAGAGTCGGTCCGAGATGGCTGCCCTGCGAAACCCCAGAGGACACATCAATAGTAAATGAATAGGCATTCTTAAAAACAACCCTTTGTGTTCTGTTAGAAATGTAAGAAGAGATCCAGTTTAGGAGGAAAGGTTGAAAACCCAGTAGTTGAAGCTTGTGGATAAGTAAATTGTGATTAACCTTGTCAAAGGCTTTACTAAAGTCGGTATAGATAACGTCCGTTTTAGCACTTTCCCTAAACCCAATATAAACACCTGCTGTAAATTCCAGAAGGTTAGTGATGGTTGATTTACCCCTACAGAAACCATGCTGAGAGTTCCCAATCAATGACTCAATCGAGTTTTTTATCTGGTTGCTAATAATCGACTCAAACAGTTTTGGGATAACAGACAATTTTGCTATGCCTCGATAATTTTCAATTGAAGATCTAATACCACTTTTGTGCAAAGGAATAATAAAGGATTCTTTCCAAGCAAAAGGAAAAATGCCAGATTTCAATGACAAGTTGAATAGCTTTGACAAAGGTAGATAAATATGATCCGCACATTTTTTAAGGAAACATGCGGGGATCATATCCGGACCATAACTAAAAGACTCTTTCAGTGATTTAAGGTGATCTAAAACTTCATCTGAATTTATAAAGGCAACATTAATTGTATTATTTTGAGAAAGATGGTACGGGTATATGCTGAAATTTAACTTATCTTTGGAATAATTAGATTCGAAAAATTGTGCAAAGAGATTGGCAATGCTTTGATTATCACTAGACACACAATCCCGAAAACTCATAGATGAGGGAAATCTGCTCACTCTGCGTTTTGAATTCACAAAACCATAAAACGATTTAGGGTTGCGAAAAATGTTCTTTTTCATTTTTCTCAGATAATCATTGTAGCATTTTTTGTTCAATGCAAAATATTTATGTCGTAAAGTTGAGTATTGAAGGTAGACCTTCTGCAAGCCTGTCTTCTTATATAATTTAAAAATGCGAGATTTCTTATTTTTTAAGGCTCTCAAGTCTTTAGTTTCCCACAAATGAAGGGGCTCAACATATATGTATTTCTGTTTGGGTACAAATTTAGCAAACAGACAGTGGATCGTGTTAATAAAATGCAAAACATTTTGTTCAACGTTGCCATCGTAGTTTGGCCAGACTAGTTTAGATAGTTCTCTATTAAGTTTTTTATAATTAGCCTTAGCAAAGTTAAAACGAAAACCCGATTCAGACGTTTTTGAGCTACAATGATCACCATCGCTTATAATTTCGTGTATTAACACCAATGATGGATGGTAAGCATCTTCAGGGAAAATAAGAGGGTCAGTTCTATTCACATAGAAATTAGAAAATAGTCCATTTAATGCATCACAGAGCGAATTCTTTGTTTTAATCTTTGTGGGCATGATTCCAGAAGTTTAGTACGACGCCCAAATATCAAAGGATATATACAACTTTTATTAGAATTTTTAAGAATATATTATAAAAGTTAATTAATTCTGATTGGTCAAAATCGAAATGATTTTGGGAGGGAGGAAGTGTCGAAGTGACAGGCATAAAAGTGCAGTGAAAAACTTCGATCGAAGGGAAAATTACATCACTGGGAGTAGTACCTTTCCTTCTCAGTTTTTCTATAACGCTTAGGTAGGCGCATTAGAGAATTCAGAAATTTCCTATATATTTTGTTACTGTAATTGGTAGAGTGTAATGTCAAAATGATATTTCGCCTTGGTTAAAACCTGAATTCGCTTGGGACTCGTTCATTCCTATTGGGCCATGATGTGAATTCGGTTTGATTTTGACATTACACTCTACCTTTGTAAATAAAAAAAAGTAGTTTCTGAATTCGCCTACCTCCTTAAATCTGCCTCATTCACAATAGAAAAAAACTGGCATAACTTGGCTGCACTGAACTTAATCAGTACGGCCAGTTTAATGAGCACTTGGCATACCCTCAAAGGTCTGACGGAGAAGAAACGTGTATAAGCGGGCAGAGAAGTGCCCAAAAAACACTCCTATTATTGTATAAAAAGTCGATTATAGGTTTATTAACAATACCAGTTCCATATTATAACTCTTTGCCTATACTCACATTAACACTTTACATGAAATCTTATCCCATCGTACACTGTTTAAAATCAGAATAATTTTTGTTAATAACGGTCAGTCTAATGTATATATGTAATTTTAAATGGCACGCAATTTTAAATACGTGTCCTTACATAATGTTTTCCCACTCTTTCTGCTTTTATGGTTTAATTCGAATAAAAGGCATTGCGCGACCGTGCGCGAAAACAACATCACGCTTTAAGAAAACCGCACTTATCCGAACTGACTGGCGGCAACGTTATTGAAAACGTCGCGCACGCAAACAGATTAGCTGAGACCGCCTTGGATGGAAGCAGACACACAGCCCGTATAATTGCTGACGAGCCGGCTACAAACACAGCATCTGGTTCGAACGAAGAGGAAGAGGATACCGGCGGCGGTATGATATCACCGGACATCGACGATTGCCATGTAATTGTAAATGACAAATCCACTGAATTTATGCTGGCCACTGTTGTTGAGGAGACTGGAAAGTAAGTGATAAAAGACCCTATAATTGCTCACTGTTAATTACATTTTTGGTATATTTATACATATGTATGTACATATAAAGAAAAATCAGTTAAAAAGTTATGCAAAAAGCGAATAACGAGGTAAGTAGAAAAAATTAATCGGAAGAAAAATCAGGAAATTTCAATTTTTTTTCTGCGAAACTTTCGTTGCAAGCCACGTTCAAAAAATAAAAGACATGGTTGCTTTTTGTAAGCGTAAGGATAAATTTTTCAGTGGTCTATAAGAATAGTCAAAACACTAAAATTAAAAATATTTAATTTTCTAAAACACGGTGATTGTTTTTTTTTTTGCTAATAGCGGTCACCCCTCGGCAGTGAGGTATGAGGCTATGCTTGGTATGCTCTTCTACTGGGATAGAGTTTGAGAATTCATTGTACTCTCAGATTTTCGGCGTGCCTAAGATAACACTCAATCATTTTTATTCTTTTGAAAATCTTGAATTACCCCACGTACAAATTCGTTCAGTTATAAATTTTTGTCCTATTTGGACCCAGATAGAAATCTAGGGATTAGATTTAATGAGCAAAAAAATTATATGGACTGAATAGGCACAATCTCGTGCTATGGGGTATAAAAAAACCTGAAATATCAATTGCCACATCAAACTCGTAGAGTTACGAAAAAAACATTGCGAAACTTTTTGTTTACAATTTTTTACCAAAATCTTTATTTAAATATATTAAAATGTTTGAGGGTATATACTAGGGCTTGCGATTCGAATTCGAGCAGTGTCGAGAAAACCGAGAGTCGGGTTCTCGATTAAATCTCGTTTCTCGGATTTCTCGATAACATATTATTTGTATTGGTTCAAAAAAATATGAATATCAAAAATTTCTCGTATATCATTGGAAAGAAAAATTTCAATATTATGAAATTTGAATTGTATTTCACTTGGAATTTTCTGAAATATGTACACCTGTGAATAGTGTAAATGGCACATATGCATACACATGTAAATACATATAAGCAGAACAAGCTACAAAACAGCATAGTATGCTTATACCGCTATTTCTGCGATGTAATTGAACGTCGAGAAGCTCGCGAGCCTTTCGAGATTCGAGAATCTGGGGTGAAGTCGAGTCTCGCGAGAAATTACGTCTCGATCGAACTCGAGAAATCGTAAGCTCTATACATATAATAAAATTGTAACAGGTCGATGTCTGTACATTGCAGATATTCAAAAAAAAAATGATAGCAGGGGCCGTTATTGGACCAACGGAACCCAAATCTACAATTTTTAGAATTTTTTTCTGTCTGTCTGTCTGTCTGTCCGTCTGTATCATTGTGCGCGCATCACGCAAAAACTATTGAATAGAATTGCATGAAACCATTCTATCACTTAACGTCTAACTTAAAATTTAGGACAACTTTCATTTGGATATCTCATCTAGTTCCCGATTTATAGACCAAAATGTGAGAAAATGTGACCAAAAATGTGGTTTTTACCATAACTCCCGCGTCGCACAAAAACGACTGCATAGAAATGAATGAAACTTTCAATAATCATTTTCTAAACGTCTCTCCTAAAATTTAAGATATCTTTTACAGCGATATCTTACCCGGTTCCTAATTTATTGACCTAAATGTGGACCCAGGGTGACTGTATGATTTGTGCGTATCACTCATAAACTACTGAATAGAATTGCATGAAACTTTCACCATTCTACCACTTAACGTCAGGGATAGGGATAAGGATAGGGATCGGGATTAGGGATTAGAGATTACAGATTAGAGATAGGGATAGGGATAAGGATAGGGATAGGGATAGGGATAGGAGGGCCTTTTATTGAGAAAATTGACAATTATTTAGTATTCGCAGTCATTACTATGTACTTATCCTAAGATAATGGTGAGCAACACGGTAAACAAATACCTTTTTTAGGCTTTATAGGAATAAATTTTAGGCAGAACGTCTGGCGGGTTAGCTAGAAAAAATGGAAGCTATCGGAAAAGGGGGCGTGGCACAACCCCTACAAACTTAATATTTAATGCTGAAGGAGCATTGTACGAATTTTTACAGTTTTGGATTTGAATTAAAGGCACACCAAAATGTTAACCAACAAAATACCTGATGCATTATTACTGTGTGATAAAACTCTTATTAAAAGCAGAAACTTGCTTTTGAAATATTAGTGTATGTGTGAAAAATCTTTAAAAAGTTATGTGTTTGTACGGGACAGGGCTGGTCTACCATGGCCCTTGGTTTATGCGAACCAGGTGCAATTTTAATTTCTAAACAAAAACCAGAAGCTTGCATTTTAAAAACTAGTATAGGGTAAGGTGGGGTGCCTTTCACACCTTGTTTTTAAGTCTCATATCTCAGACATTTTTGGGGAAAACTAAGGTTTTAACAATTGAGAATAACTATTCATTATTTATCTCAATATTTGAGTAGCTAATGAGTTATAAAAAAGCACGTAAATACCTTTTTCAGATAATTAAAAAAAAAAGCCATTTTGTCAAATGTGCCCCGTGGTAGTGGTACCTGTGACTTGAATAGGGGCACATGTGACCATCACAATGTAAACTAAATTTTATTAATTTTTAACTTTAAAAAAACGAGGCATTATGTCATAAAAAAATTAAAGTTTTTATTTAAACAGTATAATAATATTATAATAATAAGCGAAAATATATGGTAAATTCACTAGCTCTTTTAAAGTTTTACTTTGTAAATTAAATGTGTATTAGAACACAACATCTGTCGTAGGTATGTTGTATTGTATTTTGTTATCAGATGCTTACTAATATTTTAATATGAAAAATACCAAGCAAAAGTGAAAAAGGTAATATTATAAAAATATAAATGATAAAAAACTTGAAAAAAGTCAAAAAATAAAAATAAAATCGAAAAAGAAACTCAATAAACATAGGCTGCGTTATTGTATTGATGTTATTATAATTTTTATGGGTAAAACTAACCCTGCTGATTTGAATTGATCTGAATTGTTGTAAACCTATACCACTTTATAACGTTATACTACTTTAAAAGAGCTTGTGAATTACCCAATGGATATTTGAAAGTTTATATCGAATTAATATTTTATACGGCATCGAGATGTTCTAGATGGGTTTGTTTTGGCAGGTTTACCTTTCTTAGAGGCACATAAACCTTTAATTGGTCATATTATTTTATTTTAAATTCGTCAAAGGCACCCCAAACTGTAAAGTCAAATGTACCCCAAATGACTTTATCCAAAATAATCATCACACAAATTTTTTTTCTTTCAAAACATTGAATAATTAAGATTTATTTTAATTTTTAGGCTTCGAAGACGCAGTTAAGAACACTTATTTAAAAAAGTGTTCGTTTTACTTGTGAAAACGCTTACGTGGCACTACACAAAAATTACATCAGCTAACGTAAAATCATCGAATCATGTGTTACTTCGCTAAGTATTAAAGCAGAGCTGTCAAATTAGGTATACACGTGTGTTATTGTATAAGGCTGTATTCAATTCTATTTGTGAAGTTTTTATAACGTTTTTACAGTCAAAAGGACCCCACTTTACCCTATGTGTGAGAAATCGAAATGTTTGTACGGGTCAAATTTACAATTTTCCATGGAATAATATAATAATAATATAATACAATGGCGCTATTATAACTCTGACTAGTTTTATGGCCGAGCTTCTCTCCCAATTCGAGGTGTGCTCCTTTTTTGTTTTTCCTACTAATTGGGTGGACCTACAGTTTTATGCCGGCTCCGAACGGCGAATGCATTTTTTGTGAGAAGCTTACTCATGGCAGAAATACACTCGGAGGGTATGCCGCCCACTGCCGAGAGGTGACCGCTGCTCTTAAAAAACCCAATAATTGGATTTTTACTAATTAGAAAAATTGTTTTGGTGTTTTGCTCGGACCGTGGTTTGAACCCGAGACCTCTGGCATAGCAGGCGAGCACTATACCCACTGCACCACAGTGAAAAATGGGCCTGTGATGCCCTGCAGAACTATCATTCAGATTTTACTTCGCAGGGCAGGCTCTGGACTATTTTACGTCGCGAAGACATGTTAAACGTTGTCAGAAAACATTAACCTTTTGCAAAAGAAGTATTTCGACCGATTCAGTAGAACCGGAAATGAAATACATTATACATTCCGAGGAATATAAGTTTTTCGCTTCCTGTGATCTTTCAGGTTCATTTTATAAAAAAAATTTCTGAAGAGACTCCTACCGATGCCGAATAATTTTCTATAAGCTTATATTGAAAGGATTAAGGGACAAAGTTTTTTGGCCACGAACAACCCAGCGCCCAACTCAGAGGCGCCTTGAACTCCTTATAAATCAGGCAAGGGAGACGCTGGATCAGCTGCAGGATATGGTGCAGGTCACGTTCTCGCAGACCCGCCGGCATGTTGAGGATATGGACGACCTCATAGAGCTCTAAGGGGCCGCGCATATATACATATATCTACATATACGATATAGTTCATGTACTTACCATATATGTCCCACTCACCCTATGGTGACAGGTAACAAGGTCAACGGAAATTATGTCAATTGACCTTATTTCCCACCCGGTTGTGAAATAAGGTCAACGAAAATTTGGAAATAAAATAATTGACCTTATTTCCCAATCCAAATGGAAATAATGTCAACTGTGCTTAAAATTTGTTCATTCATGAAAATATTTGCTGAGTTCTTCTGCAAACCCGTTATGAGTACCGTTTGTTAATGAATGAAAATACAATTTTATTCGCTCTTATGTTACTACAAATTAGTTGATAAGTGAATTTAGTGAAGTGTGGTCGTCGAAAAAGAGTTGCCAACACAGCAAAAATATTTCAATAAATTATATAATAATGTAAAGTATGTTAAATATCTAGTTATACTAAAATTTAAATAAAAATGTATATAAAAACTATGTCTACTTGCCTTATCCTGCGGCATGGCAAAAAAGTAGGAAAATGAAAATTTGGAATTAAAAATCGCGCGATTTTTCATTCCAAATTTTCGCCTGCGGCGCATTTCTTTTTTCATAAAAAGCAATTTAGGAAAATGAAAATTTGGAATTAAAAATTGCGCGATTTTTTATTCCAAATTTTCACCTGCGGCGCTTTTCTTTTCTCATAAAAACCAGCGATTACGCGAACCGACACGAACCGATGCGAAGCTAAATGCTCGAAAACGCAATAAAGTCAATTGACTATTGCGTTTTCCAAAAACGCAATAATGTCAATTGACCTTATTTCCCAACCGGGTGGGAAATAAGGTCAATTGACCTTATTACCATTGACCTTGTTACCTGTCACCCACCCTATACCTACTCCTATATTTATTTGAAGGAAAAAAGTTTAAAATCATAAGAGAAAAAAGTTGAGTTTTTATTTAAAACAAAGGAATACAAATAAAGAAAAAATATAAATTTTATTATTCATGTGAAACATGAATACTAAGTATGAAACTTGAGGTATGTATCGGCAGAAAACCACCACAGAAATAGGCAGCAGTCACAGCACAAAATAATGAGTCAGGCCATGTCAAATTATAGTTTCTCCATCCAATAAAAGTGTAAAGCTTCGATATGGCCGAAAACTGTATCGATATAATTGCTCATTTACCTTTAATTATTTTCTATGACCACCACACTGTCTTCAACTTAACCTAGCAAAAAATAAATCCATACAATTATTTAAAAAAAATTCCATAGAAACTTAAAATAAAAATGTATCCTTTTGCCTTGTTGCTATCCCATTAATTTTCTTCAAACAGTGTTGTAGCACAGATCAGCAGTCCACCGCAGCTTATGGTGGCTGATCCAAATGGTAATCATGATTCTGGTTATGCACCATCAAACGTTGACGATGTCCTAGCTGGCACAGTTGCTGATTCATCGCCGCCAGATAGCCCGGAGCCGAGTGAGACATTAAAGCGGTCTAGCGTGAGCAGCAGTCGGCGTGACACCGCCACTGGAAACTCACCGACAAAGCGAGAGCCCGCACTTAGGTAATGTGTTAATTTATACGATTTTCGCACAATAAGTATACATACATACAGTGGCGGATCCACGGGGGGGTTTTGGGGGTTCAAACCCCCCCCTTGTGGTTTATCAAAGATCCCAAATTAATGCCTTTATAGATTCTGCGCCCAAATTTCCCACACTGATCAAGGAAAACTCTATCATTCCAAAAGCAATGGTTGGACCACATAACAACCAAAATATGTACCTACATGCGAAAAATATTCATGTAGGTACCTTTGGACGCACGTGCATAAAATCAAATTTGTCAAATGCTATTCGCAAATTGCCAAATCGCAAATTTATTTTCTTTTGTTTCTTATCCCTATTTTTATCGGGATTGTACAGAATTAATTTGGTCAGAAATGTCTGAATCGTTGGAGAAACTGCCTTTTTCAGAGGCATTTCGCAATTCTTGTTTAAATTAATCTTTTAAAAATTTGAGTACCTATATAAACTCAAGAACTTCAATAAAGTAAAAATTCTATTAAAAATATAAATATAACCAAAAAGTACTACATACATATATTCTTATTTATTTTGGCTTTAAATGGAAGGTAAGTGAAATTGATGATCAATTTCCCACCAATACCATACGATACTCATTCGCACGTACCAATGCAAAAATATACATACATACGTTATACGAATTGAAATCTCCTGCACTTTATGTGATTAGAAAAAATATTGTTAATTTGGAGGGTTTTGAGTTTGGTGTTTTTAAGGTGCGGGAAATGGCGCAACTAGTATATAGAATAATAATAGTAGGTGGTATTAGTCCATATTTTCACCAGCGCACATAGGTAGATTTTCATGTTTTATGCGGCCAAAAATATTTTATTGTCTACATCTATTCCAAATTGCTTGTTTAATGTAAAATTTTAATAATTTGAGTTAAAAGTCGATTTTATTGAAAAATATATACAGTGACTCAAAAAAAAAATCATACGCCAAAGTTTTTAAATTTATTTCAAAGAGTTCTGTCGAAAATTTTACTTTCTTATTTTAGTTTAAAAATATAGAAAATTTTTCAATAAAAATCGTTTTAAGCAGGATTTCTGAGCTTATGGAAAAAATCTGAAAAATCGTAGAAATTTCTGAAAGTGGATTAAAAATTTCAAAGCAAGGCCATAATTTATAGAAGATTTTGAGGAGATTTCTAAGTATAATGTTATGTAGCCAACCAATTTTAGTGTAAAAAGTGAAATTCTCAATGCTGTGAAAAATTCCGTCAATTTTAGAAGTTTTTTTCTGTAGGGTGTAGGGTGAGACCGTTCCAATTAAAATTTCCGAAAAGCCAATGAAAATTTTCAAAAAGTTGAATGTTGCATATTGTTATATTAAAATTGAATGAGCTGCAAAATTGCATACTCAAAACTCTTCTAAAAATGTAGCTTTAGGATTCTTAGCCCCTTTTTATGATAAGTATTTCCTTGACTTTGAAAAATCGGAAATACTAAAAATACGAAAGCAGGTAATTTTCCAAATAGGCCAATTTTTAATCCATTGTTGATAATTTCTGCCTTTGAATTTTTCCGTATAGAAATTGACGGGTAATCAATCGGAGGCGATAATATAACTAAAATGCTTTTGAATTAAAAAATTAACAATATTTTTTCAAGAAAGGCCAATATGCTTAAAAGCTTCAAAATGGTGGGTCTTTTATTATGCTAGGTTGACGATTTCTTCAATAAATAATGATATTTACCTGAAGCACTCCCGTTGTCTATAAAAGCCGAGAAAACCGGTTTATTATCGCCCGGTCTATTATAAACGTAGAGCGATTTTGGATTTTGTATTTGCACCAATTTTAAAAATTTCAATTTTGGCCGCATAAATTCGTAAAATCTACCTATGTGCAGCGTCTGCCCTTAAAAAACATCTTCCAAAAAAAGAAATTTTCAAAACCCCCCCCCTTGCCGAAATCCTGGATCCGCGCCTGCATACATATACGTTAGGCCACCTACCGATTGTGTAGAAATTTACACCTCTATTCTACAATTCACCGGAAATTCAATCGCGGCGACGCCGACTGCTACGATAAAGCGAAAATTGGTATTCTGGTTTACGACGTTTCGAACAGAAGTATTGTTAAGTGTTAAGCTATGTTGGAATCAGTTTGAGGTAGCCTTTATGGGAAATCATACATATCATATATATTACTTCTAATTGGTGTTATATGCATGTATTTCGATAAACACGTAAAACATGATAATTAAGTCACTAATAAAGCCCGAGTGATGGAATTTCTTCCATGCAATGACCTTATGTCGTTATGAGGAAATATGCTGAAACTTAAAAAAATGGGCCAAAAGGGGCAAATTTTCAAAGACTTATAAGTCAAAACTCAGGAACTGTAGCAGATAAATCGATTAAGCTTGGGTCACTGATTTTCTTGCCAAGGCAAACGTGTGGGAAAAAATTACCCAAGTCGGCAGGGACCACATATGTATATGTACATAAAAATATCCCACCATGCAAAGCTCGAGAAATAGGCAATAATCGTCAATGGCAACAAATTGGCGACTCGCCGATTTATTGCCTTTGTGAGAAATCGGCAAAATTTCTAATTTATTGCAGCAACGTATCGATTTCTTATTACAAAAAATCAGAAACATTTGTTTCCCCTTCTCTTTATAATAAATTGGAAATAATTATTTGTTTTTACTTGGCGATGAGAAATGAAAATATAAGAAAGCCTTGAAACGAATCGTTAAGGTAATAAGAAACCGAATTATTGAGGTAATCAGAAAGCGAGTCGACTGTGCGAGTTGCTTTCGGCGGACGTTTTAGTCCGACTAGTAATAAGAAATCGGTAAGATGTCGATATTGCTTGCAATATATTTATGTTCAAAACGACTCGTTTTTTTATTGCCGGCAACAAAAAATGTTTGGTGGGATATGTAAAAATATAATACACATACCTATATACATAGGTATAATAAAAATATTTTATGCGATATCTTTGTCAAACATATAGGTAATTCATTGAAAGTTCCATAAGTTCCACCAAACCAAATAAATAATGTACACAGAGAAAGTTGGGGTTGAAAATAAGGCGTATGGATGTATTTCGAAAAACACGTAAAACATGATAATTCAGTCACTAATAAAGCCCGAGTGATGAAACATGCTGAAATTTTGAAATATGGGCCAAGAGGGGCAAATTTTGAAAGATTTATAAGTAAAAACTCAGGAACTGTAGTAGATGAATCGATTAAGCTTGGACCACTGATTTGCTTGCCAAGGCAAACGTGTGGAAAAAAATTACCCAAGTTGGCAGAGACCACATACATATATATAAAAATATATGTAAAATATATAAACAAATTTAATACACATAACTACTTATATTTATATGTATGTATTTATAATAAGAACATTTTATGCGATATGTTTGTCAAACATATACATAAGTAATTCATTGAAAGTTCCATAAGTTCCACTGTAGACATAAAACCAAATAAATATAAGTTTTTTTAAAATGAGCGTGACAGCACAAACTATATCGACTGGCGCCACGTATGTTTTATTATTTTTTGCGCAAGATGCGCACGGGTCCAGCTAGTGTATTTATATTTTTGACAGCAAATTTATATTTTCACCAAGTTTTAGATTATATTTTCTGAAAGAATAAAATTAAATAGTTAAAAAATTTATTCCATTGCTGCAGCAGCTTTATTAGTGGAAATGGAAGAATAAAGGGATTTGAACATTAATTTTAGGTACCCCGAAATAAGTCCCAAATGAAATAAGTCCCAATGAAATAACTCCCAATGAAATAAGTCCCAATGAATAAGTCCCAAATGAAATAACTCCCAACTTTTAGAAATGAAATAACTCCCGAAGAAGGAAATGAGATAAGTCCCTATATTTGGGACTTATTTCATAATGAGGCCTCAAATCCCACAAAATATGAAATAACTCCCAATATTTGGGACTTATTTCATAATGAGGCCCCAAATCCCACGAAATATGAAATAACTCCCAAATGAAATAAGTCCCAGAAATATGAAATAACTCCCAAAAAGTACTACGCAAAAGGACATCACCGTGGCGGTAGCCACGGTTGGGGCACACGTCCGGACGGATGGCGTAGCCCAGGGTTATTTTTTGTAAGCGCGGCCGAAGGCCGCCAACGCAGAAAAGTGTTCTGCGCAAAAGCACTGTAGACCGGGCCATATATATTACTCCGGAAAGAGAAGATAAAGAAAAATCTTTTGGGGGCCTTCGGCCGCGCTTATAAAAAATTCTCTTTCCGGAGTAATATCTATGCCCCGGTCCCAGGGCCGTAGCTAGACTTAAATTTAAGGTAGGGCAGCGTTGGTTTAAGGTAGGGCGGAAGTAAATAATGTATCGCAATTAATCTGACATCGAGGCATGGTTTCCAAAATCAATCAGCATGTATATCACTTTTTTCTAGGTCAGTGACGTACATTTAATACCTATTTGTTGATACATAATTATTGTGACAGTACATAAGCAATACTCATTGAGAATAAGCCAACAAGATGGTTTAGCTTCCAGATTTAGATGTGGAGATCCACGTGCGAGTGAGTACTGGGTGGGCGATACGAGTAAATAGATACGACCAAAAGTACGATTTAAGTTTATTGTTTCTGCAAACTTATTCTAATAATAAAAATAGTAAAAGCATTCAAAACAGCTGAATTCTGCGGTTCGCCATGTTATTAAAAATGCGAAGAACTTCGTTCAGATCAACCGATTTTGTTCTTTTTTTCTCAAAGGCGAGAAATACCATACCAGCCATTCTCTCGTGACCCATTTACAGCCTTTGAGGCCTATTGATTGCAGTTATGGGCCCGTCAGAATGAATACTTTTCCGGCAATCCAGCTCCGTTTAACTGACATATACTTCAATTTCATATATTTGTTACGGCAGAGTTGAAGTACTGAATGTATCGTCATTCAAATACATGTAATTCCACTCTGCTGTCAGTTAAACCGATTGCTGGATTGACGGAAAAGTATTCATTCTGACGCCCCTATTAGTGTTGAAAAGGTTGATTCGCACACTGCAGTACTACATCCTATGGTCGCTATAAATGGAAAAAGTTCATATGTGTCTTTAAACGCCTCTCGTAACGAGAGTCTCGTTGCGGTGAAGATAGGGACCAACCGCCACACACTGGGGCCTCTTATATATATGAGGACGCTCAAAATTTTGAAATCTACTTTTTTACATCAGAATCGCTTTATCTGCACTAAAGCAGTTAATCTATAGCATCTTAACCCATTGACGGCCATGTGTTAACCCGTTAGTGACCTATGTTTTTTATTTCAGTTTCGAGTTTAATTTTCTTGAATCAGAATCGGTATATCGAATTGAACCCCTTAACGACCAGGCATTAACCAATTTTTAACCAAATTTTTTCACTTAATTCTTAGATCAAAATATTTAAATCATATTAGTTGTATCTACACTCAAACCAGTAATCTTTGGAATCTTAACCCATTAACGGTCATGAATTAACCCATTGGTAGCCAGTTTTTTTTAAGATCTGTAAACAAATTATTTAAATCACAATTAGTATGTCTGTAATATGGTGGCCGCTGTGGTGCAGTGGGTAGAGTGCTCGCCTGCTATACCAGAGATCTTGGGTTCAAACTCCAGTCCGAGCAAACACCAAACAAAATTTTCTAATTAGTAAAAATCCAATTATTGGGTTTTTTAAGAGCAGCGGTCACCTCTCGGCAGTGGGCGGCATACAATCCGAGTGTATTTCTGCCATGAAAAAGCTTCTCACAAAAACTCATTCGCCATTCGGAGCCGGCATAAAACTGTAGGTCCACCCAATTGGTAGGAAAAACGAAAAGGAGCACACCTCGAATTGGGAGAGAAGCTCGGCCATAAGACTCGTCAGGGTTATAATAGCGCCATTGTATTATATTAGTATGTCTGTACAAAAATAGACAATGTGTATTATATTAACCCATTAGCGGCTATGTATTAACCCATTGATGAAATATGCAGGTGCAGGTACATACATATGTATGTATACAAAAATGGTTTTCTCCAATTTTTTGTTTCGAGATATTACAAGTTTTCTGTTGTCACAAGTATGTTTATATGGAATTAGGAGTTTCACCGTTAGAGTTTTAAGCAGAACAGGTATTTCCCCACACATTTTCATGCCAAACATAAAAAAAAACAAAATTTTAGTAACATAACTTGTGCTTCAAAGAACTCATATTATAAATCAACTTACAAGTCTAAATTAAAGAAACCTGGCTTGACAAGTAACCTTAACCACAATTTGTAACTAAAGTAACCAGTAAATAATGGATCAACTAAATTTAAGATAGAACAGAATTAAATTCAACCAGATATAGGTGTTTTTTTTACTAAAATTGGAATGCAATTTTTAAACTCACTTTTTTTTAAATGCGCACTTTGCTTTTGGTTCTTTGTCACAAAGGAACATATTTTACTGCTGCATTTTTACATTTGCTACATTTTTGCGCAAATTAAAAAAAATCCATTTTGAAAAAAAAATATTTAAAAAAAGAGGTACGTTTAGTTTTATACTAAAAATTAATTTTTTAAAACATCTAGTTCCAAAAAAAAAAACACTCAGCGATTATATAAGCTTCACTTAATTTTATGGAAAAAGCAGAATAATAAAATTTTGTATCCTTCTCTTACACCAACTATTTCAAATACACATTAAAATTTCTCACTTTAAAAAAAATTATTTTTTGGAAAATTTGCCATGTTTGTGTATGGATAACTCCCAACTGAAAAACGATAGAAAGCTGAAAATTGGGCCAGAAGTGTAGAATTTTATAGGGAACAATACTGCGTTTTTACTTTTTTGAAAAACTCATTATTTAAAAACTGAATTTTGAGCACGTTCGGCCCCAGTGTGCGCCATATGCAAATGAGCGAGAGAGAAAATTAAAGCCGAAAATATTATTAAAAAATTAAATGCAACAGAAAATTTAATTTTTAAAATTTTGAATTTTAATTCAATTTCCTTTGATTATTCCTTAGGTATGGAAGAGAGCTATGATCTTTAAATTTGATATGTGGGTCCCCTGTAGGTATGCACGCAAGTTAAGGTGAGAAAAGAATTCTCGAAAATGATTAAACGATAACCATAGAAAATTTCCATTGAGTAAAATGTTTTAGATTAGCACACAGCCTTAGAAATCAATTCCACGCTTTTGGTGTTGTTCGCTCACAGTGAGATTAGTTTTTGTCAGAAAAGTGCCGGAATGAGCCATTCCTTTAACCACACTACAAAAATTCGATTGTCTTATTTAATTATATCTGTGGTGCAGGGTGGATTCTCCATATCATACATTGCAACCGCAATAATTTTTTATCTCAAACTATGACAAAAAATTTAATTATAATAATTCATCTCACTTGTTGGCCTTTTTAAGGTAGGGCATTCTAATTTTAAGGTAGGGCATTGCCCCACAATGCCCCCCCCCCCTAGTTACGGGCCTGCCCGGTCCACAGTGCTTTTGCGCAGAACACTTTTCTTATAAAAAATAACCCTGGGCTACGCCATCCGTCCGGACGTGTGCCCTAACCGTGACTACCGCCTTTGTGCGACTTTATCGTAAGGGACAAAAGCATATTTTACAGGAGAGAATTTTTTGTGGTTTTTTTACTGATTTTTTTTGGTATATTGAAATGAAATTGAACACGCGATTAGATAGTTAATTGATATACTGAACCTGATATTTTTTCTTTGCAGTTTGCGAAAAGATCATGATTTTGTCACTTAGATAATTTCGCTCTCAATTCTTTATGAGTGTATTTGAATAAATGTCCCTTACGATAATATTTAAAAGAGGTTTTATATGATTAATATAAGTATCTTATTCCATACTTTTGCATTTTTAGTGATGGGGTCGTAGAAATATAGTGAGAAAACTTAAGTTTCCACGGCGAATAACAACAAAAGTTAAAATACATTGAATTCGATTGGTTCGAATCCATGCATTTAGATTACTAAATGCCGCTTACAGGTTCCGTAGCCATCCAACCAGTATTTTTGTAGTTGTTTTTGCTTAAGTTAACATCAGGGCCGTATCGAGAAACTTTTTTCGTGGGGGTTCATCGTTGTGGATTTTTTTTTTGTGAAAATTATATAACCTATTTCGTGCACTAACTAAATAAAAATAAAATTCTGGTTTCTAACAGCATTGACAGACGGCAGCGATAATCCCGATTACCGCAACACTTAATTCGATTAAAATTTTACCCTGACAGACTGCAAGTATTGCGGATTAACAAAACAGCTGAAGGAAGGTAGGCGCAGCGTCGAATTCAAAAACTTCTTGTTTTATTTCCAAAGGTAGGGTAATGTCAAAATCAAAACGAAATCACATCATGGTCAATAGGAATGGGCGAGTCCCAAACGAATTCAGATTTCAACCAAGGCGAAATATCATTTTGACATTACAATCTACCAATTACAATAACAAATAACATTCGAAATTTCTGAATTCACTTATGCGCCTACCTTCCTAGATCTGCCATGGGTTCTTATTTTTCTTCCCTTTCATTCACAAAAGACATTTTTCACCAGAGATCTCATTACAAAATACTCTAATCCGCTAAAATTTTGAGGACTAACTCAAGAGATATTCCGGATTACCTCCACTTAATTCTCAAGTTAAGTCCGAATTAGCTAGATATTCCGGATTAGCGCTGCCGTCTGTCAATGCTATAAAGTGCTATTTTGAAGAAAATTTTTTTTACAAAACTTTTGATTTTCCACTTACGGTTTTTATAAGAAATTTTAAAAATCAGGAAACTTTAATTCATTTAAAAATTAGACTGTTCTATTGCAAACACGATGAATACTTTATTTTTGGTGATTTTATCCAAGTGAAAAAAAATATATATTTTATGGACGAAAAACTCGGTTAGATTACCCAACCATGTGGAAACGAAAACAACTGTAAAAGTCCGCCCCAAGATTTTTAGCTTATGTTGAGACTCTAACTTGTTTTTTTTTTTTGCAACTTTTTATTTGACATCCGATTTTTAAAATTGATAGATATGTCATTATTTTAGTCTTTGGGTAGGGTTTGAAATTATTTTCAATTTTTTTTTCATTTCCATTGAATTTCATTTTCGTTTGAAAATTAAAAAATAAACAGCGCAGCAGAAGTATAAAAAATAAAATGTTCTACTGTACTGCAACTGCGCAGCATTAAGTTTCAAAAAATTATAGTCGACTGTTGCTGTATTGTGGAAATTTTTACAGCACGCAAGGGCAAACATAAGCCGTTTTCGATTCACAGTTTTTCTGCTCGCTATAAATTTCTATCTGTCAAATTTATATGTGAATGGTAGCGAGCAGAGGGAAATTTTTATGGACCAGCTAGCGAGTATGGCTACTACTCATTATGGGTTTGAACAGTTTTGTTCGATCCGACCTCGCTTGTTCGATGGCGAATCGAAAACGCCAATAATTTCGAATTTTTACAGCACTGTTGTTATTGTTTTTTTAATTTATGGGAACACAATCGAAATTGTAATGTACAAAAAAAAACCAATTTTAAAAAGCCGCACTGAAAACTAAAATTCTGTTTATATGTGCTTTGCTGTCGCCTGATCTGTTTGAAATTACACAGTAAAGCAACAATAAAGTGAATCACAAATAAACAAACAAATATATTCGACTGTTCTGTGCTTCGACTTCAGATATTTTCAAAGGAAATCGAAATTCAAAAGTTCTCAAAAAATTATGATAACTTTCGCAGAACAGCAACAGCTTATTTTTTAGACTGCTGGTGTTATACTGGCAAACAGTGCTTGGGAAGCTTTATATTTCCCTCTAATGTCCTTTGATCTGTGAAGTCGTTTTCATATATGTAGTTGGGTCACCTAACCGAGTTTTTCGACCATGTTTCACTTTGAAA
>OY482671.1:73381572-73525048 GCA_960531455.1 Urophora cardui | reverse complement strand
TGCAATAATGAAGCACTAAATGAATTAAACAGAATGCGAAATAAAAACTAAAAACTAGAAAATAAAAATAGGTAAAAAAACTTTTTAAGTTAAACGGTTTTATGTTATACATACATTGCAATGTTTAAGATAAATGTACTAAAAACCAAAAAATAATAAAATAGATACAGTCGTGGGAATTATAAACATTTGCATAGACTAGACTAAAATAAAACCGGGGGGCACGTCAATTGTCTACAAATTATCGACTTAATGTGCGATAGAAGAATCGTTTAATTCGTCGTTAGGCAGTTGGCCCGCAGACGGTGAGGAAAATACTTACTATTTTCTTGCTCATGGAAATTCCAATAGTTATACACTCCATGTTAATAAAAGAGATGTTTCAACTAGTTTATCGTTGGACATTCACACGAGGAATCGTTTCACTGCTCGTAGTTTGTCTTTAATCGACAAAACATATGATAAAAGTACTACTCGCTCACCACTATGAAACCCTAAAACTCGCTTATAATCGAGCTTGCTAGCTTTTTTCCACATTCTAGCCCTACTTATCACACGTCCATCGTTGTCGGTTGAACAACTGCCTAATTATAGTGTAACATTACAAAACAAACATTTTAATCAACGATTGTAGACAATTGACGTGCCCCACGGTTTTATTTTAGTCTAGTCTATGCAAATGTTTATAATTCCCACGACTGTATCTATTTTATTATTTTTTGGTTTTTAGTACATTTATCTTAAACATTGCAATGTATGTATAACATAAAACCGTTTAACTTAAAAAGTTTTTTTACCTATTTTTATTTGTACCTACACAGTAAAAAAGGATAGTTTATTTCTAATATCAGTTGGTACTTAATTTAATCATTCCTGGAATTAAATATATTATAATAATAATATAATTATATAAAAATATAATTTAAAATCAAAACCAAAAAAAATATTAGGAAAAAAAAACCAGAAAAAGGTATAACAAATTAATACAAACTGTTTCTGAAAGTGAAATAGGAAGAATAAATTAAACTCATTAAAATAAATGGCCCAAAAAGCGAATTCTTCATGTCTGATGTACCTAGAAACTAATACAGGAGATTGGTTAAATATCTTATCGTGAAAACTGCGGGATGTGGGACATACGCATATGAACATACACACATACGCATGTTGGTATTTGCTCTCGTCCTTTTACTTAACTGATGGGCGGTACAATCTTAACCAAAAATTATAAATTTGCTATTGTTCGGAAAGCTCATGCAAGGTTACAGTATGTGAATATGTGCATATGCATATTTTTAAGTACAAAATACCTATATATGCCATATTTCAATAACTGGTTAGTGCCTTTGAGTCTAGTCTTATAAAATACTCAAAAAGATAAAAATGGCGGAAATAGAAGTGATTTTGTAGTTAGCCGTAGAAGGAAACTAATTGAAATTATAAAACTTTATTTGCGTTTTCCCAAAAAAAAATTTTTTTTGAGTTAAATCCCTATTGCATAAAACGTGCGATATATATGTTAAATAAAATATTTATATAGACTAATATCGATGGCTATTTCAAAAATTGTTTGAAAAACGTCTTATTTCCGACTTTTTTTCAATAACGTCCTATTTCAGAAAATTATTCAAAACGCCCTATTGCAGAGAAATACATACATATATACATATGTATGTGTCGAATGAACACAAATACATATGTATGTAAACACATGCATATATAAAATTTTTATTAGATTGAATAAATACATAATAAAATTGTTAAAGTGCAACTTCAATATACATATGTACATATATATCGCTATAAGACCTAAGGCTTTTTAACATATTATAAATATATACATACATATATACGTACACACATGCATGAATATGTATGTACATTAGAGGTGTTCTTATTTGTTCGGGAAAAATTTAAATCCTTATTTTGAGGAGTGCCGGCCTGATTATTTTTCCTTTTGGTATAAAAAACCAACGTGTGAAGTTTGGTGGCGATTAGAGAACATTTGATGGACCCGGAAACAGTCTGAAGTTTTATATACGTTCGCATGCAATATTTAACATTATTTTTATTTTTCTTCGGTTTTAGATGCATCAAACGATATTATTTTAACGAACCAAAAAAAAAGTACTACTATTTTATATAAATTCATCCTAGAACTTAGTAGAACAAAACAAATGATCCTAATATTACTTTTTTATTAAGAAATCTAATGAGGAATAAGAAAAATATAGATTTTTTAGCAATAATTCATTTATTGAAGGATATTTTTCATAAGTACTTTTAATTCTAATTTTAATGCATACGCAAAACATTTCTAGTCACATATACATTTCTAGTTACATATACATTACTCAGTTATCTCAACAACTGATTGCAGTAGCACAGATTTTTTGAAAGAAGGGTATTGTTTTCTATACTCTTCGACCAACTGGAGCACTAATTGCAGCTCTTCTTCATCGTGTGTAAGTATGCGATTATAATCTTGAACAAATTTAATCCCTCTTTCAGCGGCATCGTTAACGACGAAAAGATCACGGCAGAAGCTCCAACCTTCTTCAAAATCGAAAGCAGTTTTCCAAGCCGAGGGGTCGAGGTTAAGGAAATTTGAAGATAAACAAAAATGTCCGAAAAACTCTTGAGTTTTTTCTGAGACGAAGTCACCTAAAGTATAATTTTCAAATGCAGATAAATTTGAATGATTGCGCCCATTTTTTAATTTGACCACTGGATTATTTGAATTGAGTTTTTCGACCATATTGCGTTTCTCCTCACATGAAACTTCCGGGTCAAAAAATGCTAGCGCCACCGTTTTTTCGTTAATGTACCATAAATGGTTACTCATTTTTTTGATAATAACAGTCGAGATACTCATGTCTATTTCTGAATACTGTAGCCCTTCTTTTATGAAGTTTAAGTCGTGACGCGGAGCCAATATAGCATTTGTACATAAAAACCATGCTTTGATATAAATATTCACAAGAAAAATACATATATCTCGTATGCCGTCTATTTCTCTTTTTGTAAGTTTAAATTGTGACCGAAATAAAAATATCTTCAAGCAATATATCGCTTTAGACATCCACCGAGCGTGGCTGGTTGCTCCGGGTGTTTTAAAATTGAAATTTCCAGCACCAAGAAAGACTAATGTTAGTTGGAGCATTTCCTTATAATCATCTCGACTGTGCAATTTAGTCAGTTGGTTGTTACAAAAGTCTATTAAACATTTTCGTTTTTCTAAACTTATTTTGGAATATACAATTGTGTCGTCGATTCCGCTTTCAAATATGTCTTGATTCAAATCTGGCCAAGACTTTGAAAATCTTTCAAATATTAGAACCCCCGATGCAGAGGTCGCTCCTAGTTTGATATCAAAGACAGCACGCAATATGATTTCATATATATGGTGCCTACAAGGCAAATGAAGTAGCTTGTGTTCTAACTTTTTTTCTAAAAGAACTGCAGCTCCATTGTCAATGCCAGTATTCGAAGCTGTAGTGTCGTAACAGAGTCCTTTTATTTTGTCTAAAAGATTCCAGTGTCTCAGTCGATCATATACCACTTCTGCAATATTTTCACCATTTGACGAATTTATTTTAGGTGCCCCGAGAAATTTAGTACTCCCATTGTAACTGATCAAAACTGCAATCCGATCCACTTTGTTACGACCTGTTAAGTCTTGCATCAGTTTCCCGTCGAAATGCGCGATCAATGATCCATCTTTGCTTACCTATGAATTTGGAAAGAATAATCAGGATTTATAGTGAAACTTACCCCTCTAACTTACATTATCAGAGAAGCCAGCGGAAATTTGATTGAACGCTCCCGAACGATATTCTTGACGTAGCCGATGAATAGTAGAACGGTTGATGGCATATTCTTCTACTGGATGGCCCAATGCTTCAGCAGCCGCAATTAGTATATGGACTGCCATGCCATCCGATACTTTTGCGTTGTCTAACGCAGCTACCAAACGAGAAGTTATAAAGTGCTTCCGACCTCTTTTAACAGCAGCATTTGATTCAAATACCATGGATTCCACTTCTTCCATATAATTACTTGTTTCACTTTCATTGATGTCTGGTTCGCTAAATGGTATTTCATTCTCATTATCTGAATCATTCCAATCCATCAAATTCACAACGGCTAAGAAATTATAAAAACATTATAATAGCATTCGAGAATACTGCCTTTAGTTTTTAACTACTGTAAAATTGTATTTAATTTAAATTAATAAATTAACTACATAAACCTAAAAAATAGTTAACGTCCCACTGTAACTTAATGTAATGAATTACCCGATTCTTGGGATGTTTGTTGGTGATGTTTCCTTTTGCGTTCTTGTTCTTTGTGTAGCCGCTCTTGTGCTCTTTTTTCTCTTCCATATGACACCATATCAACACCTGCCATGCAGCCAGGACGCCCTTTCTGTCTTTGCATTTCCAAAAATTGTTTGTCTTCCCAAATTTTCATAGTGTCTAATGCATCAGCTGTGGCGATATCAAACAGATCCTCTAAATTGTTCACATATTCCTCGGCAATTCTCTTCTGTGCATTAGATCTCTTATTAGGAGCCGTCTTTTGAATCGATTTCCAATTTTCATATAGTTTTATCAATTTGTCCGCACATTTGTGGTCTTCTCGAGTAGGAATTTTCGCTTGCTGCCAAAATATTTTTGCTGCATTGATAGTCAACTTGGCGCTATCTTTTGCATTAAGATCTACAAATCTCATGTTGTAGAAAAATACTTGCAGTAACTGTTTGTTTGACGGAAGTTTTGCGCCAGTGATTTGATGGGATGTCCTGCCCACCAAATCGATTTTGCATAGATTTTCAAGCGATCTGCGTGTCACAATGCGTGACGTAGTTGGAATATGTTCTACAGTTGATACAGACATAGTGAACAGTATAGTCCTATTAATTAAAATTAAGTCTTTATTTTATGAATTGTATTTTTTGTGTTTTATTTCACAGGCGCTGTCAATTGATGTTTTCAGTTCGCCTACAACAGCCGATTGCTAGAAGTAAATACATACACACAAGACAAATCTTAAAACTGATTGAATAAGTAACAGTTCTTATATCTGCTTCTTTTTATTTTCTAGTTTTTAGCTGTGTGCGACTAAAAACGAGAAAAAATAGGTAAAACTAGTAAACCCAACCACGCGATGCTGTGGCTTTCAATTACACTTTGCGACAATTTGAGGGTGGAAAACCACTACTCATATAGTAAAACCAAAATCTTTTTTAAATAGGTGACAAACCTTTTATTTTATATATTTTATTTACCATCTACAGGGGCAAGCCCTTTCTTGACACTTTACTTTAAAAATCAGGCAAACTATAGCGTAAAAAATAATTTTTGGAAAGGTGACGACCATTTTTGTAAAAATTATAATAAATGACTAATTTTGAGGCCACTCTCTTTCGTATGACACCTGAAACTTAAAAATCAAACAAACTATAGCGTAAAAATGAATTTTCGAACAGGTGGCAACCCTTTTTATAGAAATTATTATAAATTACACATTTGAGGACAAGCCCTTTCATATGGTACCAGAAATTTAAAAATCAAACAAACTATAGAGGAAAATAAATTTTTTAAACAGGTGGCAACCCTTTTCAAAAAAATTAAACCTTCCTGCACATCTAGAGGTCAAGCCCTTTCATTTGACACCACATTTTCGAAAATCGGTATAACGGTGTAAAAGTTATGGTGCGTACAAAAAATCGCTTAGCGTAATATATATAAAAATATCACATTTTGCATGCAATTGAATGTAACAAACTTCAAACAATTTCCGGGTCCATTAAATATGCTCGGATCGCCACTAAATTTGATACGTGGGTTTTTTAGACCAAAAGGAAAAATAATCAGGCCGGCACTCTTCAAAAAGTCAATATCAAAAAATAAGGACATCTCTAATGTACATACATACATACATCATATTTATGGTCTAATAAACGCACGCCATCATTCAAAAATTGCGCCTTCACAATGCCATTAGCTGCTTAAACCTCATAACAAACCCTTGTGAACGCATAAAATGATAACTCAAAGAGCGATCAAAAATGATAAACTCAAAAAATGATCGCTAGCGCAAAAAATTATAAATTCAAACTCAAAGAGTGAATTTACCAGAGAAATTGTACGATAATTCATTTTTGAGTGAATTTATGCATTGAGTTTACCGCCACCGCTATGAGCGATCGATTGCTGTTGTGCTTTAGTTCGCTCGCTATTTGAGTGTTTATACATTTTTCTTTGAATATTTGTTTGTGATATGAGTAGAAGGTATTTTTGAGCGTTCATGAGTGAGTTTTTCCGTACCCTGGGATAGCATACCGTTGTTTTCTTTCTCTATTGTAAACTTAATGTGTTTGTTGAGGTTGTTGAATGTATTTAATAAAGTTTCCGTATCCTCTTTTTTAACAATGGCAAATAAATCATCTACATACTTCGTGAGTAAACTTGGTTTGTTAGTGGAATCTGTTTCAAATTTTTCCAATAATTTTTCCATTACGATATCGGCTATTATAGGCGAAGCTGGAGAACCCATTGGCATTCCAGATCGTTGTTCATATACTCTGTCGTTGTATTTAAAGTAGGAGTTCTCCTTAACACAGAACTTTAGCATTGTCATGAATAGTTCCTTCGTTAAACACGTATATAATTTAATTTCGTCCCATTTTGAAGCTATAATTTCTATGGCAAATTCCATGGTATGCTAGGAAACAACGACACAACATCTAGTGACACTAATATCTCGTCATCGTAAACATAAGAACCCCCAATCTTATTTTTGAAGTCTAACGCATCTTTAACGTTGTATTTGGATGACTTAGTTAAGTTTTTCAAAATGTTCGTTAAGTATTTGCATAGATTGTATGACGGAGAATTGACTGACGAGCAAATCGGTCTGAGTGGAGTCCCATCTTTGTGGATTTTTGGTAGTCCATAAATTCTCGGAGGGTTGGCCGTTTTTGATAATAGTAGGGTCTTTTCTTTTAAATCGATGAACTGGTTTCTATACATTCTTTCCACTATGTCGTTATTTTTATTTTGTAATTTATTCGTAGGGTCGCGTTTTAAAATTCTGTAGGTGGCTGTGTCATTAACTAATCTTTTCATTTTTGCATCATATTCCGATTTGTCCATTATTACCGTGACATTTCCCTTGTCAGCATTAAGAACCAAAAGTTGATCATTTTCGTTTAAAAACTTCTTAGTCAAACGGAGGGTATCATTTGTGAACTTATCTCTAGCAGAAATCCTATTGTTAGATTTATTTATTTATTATTACTAGGGTGACCCAGAAAAATAAATACGAGAAATTAAAAACAAAACAAAGGGAGTCATTAAACATAAGGGTGGTACCAGATTGGTTCCGCAATACGACGAATATAGATATTCCGACAGATGTTCAGTGGCTTCTTTCTCTTGGCCCTAAATATTCTCTACCAACAGAAATTATTATTATTATTATTATTATTATTATTATTATTATTATTATTATTATTATTATTATTATTATTATTATTATTATTATTATTATTATTATTATTGAAAATTACACTAACAAATTGAAAATAAAATTTTTTTTGAAAAAAATTGAATTCTTGAATTGAAAAGCGACGTAACTCAAAACCCAAATAAATATAAAAGAAATGGAAGAAATGCAAGAAAACCTTTTTCTTTACAAACGAAGCTTTGAGGTAAAACCTTGGGTAAGGAAGAAGACTGCTTCTGGGAGGAGACTAACATTTAGCAGGCCTTTTCTAGCCTTAAGTTAATCAAAACAAACCAAAGAATCCTTTTATCACAAAAGCATTTGGAAGCAATTCTGCAATTATCCACCTCTGATTCGACAATAAATATTGACAATTTATTAAACAGCCTTGAATCTACTTATCACTTATTGTTATTACGTAATATGTAGATACATTTTTTTTATATGTACGAGTTCATATCTTAATTTAATATAAATAAAATATGTTGTAAATATTGTACATATGTATGTATGTATTTATGTTGTATGTAAAATTTTCCAATCATACAATAGAAATTTACTTGTAGTTTGTAACTTTTTTTTTTAAATCTAAAACAAATTTTTTCTGAGTGCACTAATAAATTTTTGTAAATGTATTGGAGTTTCCCCATTCAATACGAGAGCGTTTAGCACCCTTGCTTTATTTAAATAGGCATGAACATTTATAATTTTTAAAGATTGTTATAAAAAATAGCCTTGGCTAACAACTTTGAAAAATTCCTCACATATCTTTTACACTCGCATAATGCATTCTCAAAACTCTATTTGGAGGAAATACTTATTTTTTTTTTTAATTTACAAAATGAAATCTAATCGAATAAACTCTTCTAATATATAAAACGATTTATAATTTTTAGACATTTTCAGAATTGGGTGAAAGCGATTGATCTACATTTGTACCCGTTCGGGTATACAAATTGAACAATTAGCCTCTTCATATGACATTCTCGAACAAATGCGATCAATTCGCTACATAAAAAGAGATGTAAAATTGTATTAGTCGCATTCTCCCTTGCGATTGATCCCGGACACGTCCCGGATTAATCGCATTTTTTGCAGGGATGTATTTGCAAATTCGTTTCTCATATGATATATGAAACTTGTTACTTGTTGCTTTCGATCGAATATAAATTGATGTAAGAAGTTAACTTCTATCACGTGTACTGTGCTACACGCGGACCTGTCCCGGATTAATCGCATTTTTTGCAGGGATGTATTTGCAAATTCGTTTCTCATATGATATATGAAACTTGTTACTTGTTGCTTTCGAGCGAATATAAATTGATGTAAGAAGTTAACTACTATCACGTGTACTGTGCTACACGCGGGTTTTTTTTTTTTGTTGGAAAGCAATGTACTGATTTTTTCGGGAAAGGTATCCAGAGGGTCTGAGTTTTTTTTAGAGGGGGTTAAAGTTTTATGGTTTTAGCTGGAGGTGCAATTACTTTATCGGAAATATCTTATAAAAAATGACCTCAAATTAAGTTTTTGGGCTCTGGCTACAAAATTTAATGAGCAATTTCTTTTCGGAAGCCTTTAACCCTCTAACTCCCACGAAAGTGGCTGTTTTAAACTCTTTTTTGGGAACACGTGGAGAGAATATCAATTAAAAAATGCAGATGCCATAAAATTAGTGATGAGTGAGTCCGAAATGTTTTATTCGATTCTCTGGATTGTTGAAACATCTCGAATGCTCTCGATGGTTTTCATTCGTATTCGAGTGAAGTCGTAAATGGCCGTCAGTCGAAACAATCGCTAAAACATCTCGGACTCGCTAACGATTCCTCTCGTTTTCAAAGCAACCCAACATCTCGGTTGCGACTTGAATATTAAAATTGCTCTAAAAACATACAGAGTGGTACAACTCTATTGCCGTTGTTGCTGCTCGTAAAATTCATTTGTTTCGTAAGCGTCTTACTTCAGAATATTTATTAATTTATTAATGTTTAAATAATTAATTAAGTATTATTATTATGCACGACACTCTTTAGTTGTGATTGCAAAAATGCAGCGTCTATATATAGCATATTTTTCAATTGGGTTCATTTATTTATGTATTTGCCTCTTTTCCTTTAAAAATCCCACTTTATTCATCAACAACACTCATTCAGTTTGTTTTATCAAACAAAACATATCATCAAAACAACAGCCGGTCTGCCGACTCGGAACAATCGCAAAAACATCTCGCTTGTGTAGTAGAGTTGTCATCGAAACAACCTCCGACTCGCCGACTCGGAACAATCGCAAAAACATCTCAACTTTTGACTCGATTGTGATTTTGCAACGATGGTGATTCTCTCGATTGTCTTTCCCCTTACCTTTACCTTTATCTTTACTTTTAACCTTACCCTTAGCTTTACCTTTACCGGGACCATCCATCACCATCCGGGCCCACTACTTGAACGATCTCTGAGAAACCGACTTTAAAATTAATCAAAATATCAGCTCTATCATGCAATCCATCGTAGACTGTTTTTTCGGAAAAGCTACGAAATTGCTTTCATGCAATTCGAAAGACTCCGAACGTATGTTCGAAATTCGTAGAGTGGCATTCACTGAACTCACTCTAAACGTAAAATTGTGACGTTTATCTGAATTTTTCTACGACAAGTTTTTTGCAGCGGATAAAATTAAAGAAAGGCCGAAAATTTTAAAAATTAAAAGGAGTAAATCGGAACAATGTGAGGTTTTATTTAATTGATATCTAGGCCCAGTTATATTCATCAAAATAATGTTTAATATACAGGTCTAAAATAGTTACAAGGCAACAATTTGCGCTCCTGCTTGAGTTGCTACAGCGAAGACCCGAAATGGCGCAGGGTTTCACAAAGGGCCCAAAGGAAGAGGCGGCTGAGTTTTGGAAAAATGTGGCCGAGGAACTCAACAGCATAGGCCCACCTGTCAAGGACATTTCCAGCTGGAAGAAGGTAACGCTGCAGCTAAAATGTACAATTGTGCATACAAATATGTACATACGTATGTATCTCTGATTTTTGCAGACATGGCTGGATTGGAAGGCCTATATAAAAAGAAAGTTAAAAAGGAGCACTCGGCTACTGGTGGCGGACGATATAGGCAGCACACATTCAATGAAATGGAGGAAGGGGTGATAGCACTGACTGCATTAGAGACCAGTACTCATGGCATTCGGGAGACAGTGACTGTTGGTCTATCTGTGACAGCTGGTGCAAATAATGAGACCGGGGCCGACGTATCGATGCAGTCAGTGAGCAGCAGTGCAGCACCACCCAGGCGTACTCGTTCTGGGCAGAGTCTAACCGATACACGCACAGAAGATTTGCTAAAGGAGCAAATTTCGCTTCAAAAGCAGTTTCACGATAAAACTCAGGAGAAGTTGGACGGTATTTCTTCAGGTATGCGTCGGTTATGCAGAGCAACTGAAAAGCAAATTGAATTAAAGAAAAAGGAAGTGGAAGAAATTATTCGACACAACATAGCCATGGAAAATTTGGCTGCTGCGAAAAACGCAATTAAGCAGCAAATGCTAGAAGTGGAAGAAAGAAGCTTTTTAGCGTTGCACAAAAAAAATAAATAAATAACTAAAATAAAACAAAGATACCTATACAGTGAACCAAGAAAAAATTTGTATAGTAGGGTTTTTGGTATATCGCGAATAGTTCTTAACATAAAAATCATTTGATAATTTCTTTGAAATTTTTGCCAATTTTTACAAATGATTTTTATCTTTAGAACTATTTGCGATATACCACAAAACCTACTATACAACTTTTTTCTTGGTTCGCTGCATGTATGTATGTACATAAATATGTAGATATGTATGATGTAAATTTGTAATGGTACAAAATATATTTAATTAAAAAAATTTTCGGTTTTACATTTATTTTGGACATTATAATCGCGTAAGTGTTCTACAAATATTTTGTTTTATTTGCGAAGCTGCATTATTATAAGTTGATGAAGAGATTTCATCATTCTCACTAAAATACGTGGATTCTGCCATTTCTGATACATTTTCTGAAATATTATCAGCCACGCGATAATGTAAACATATATTGTGTAAAGCTGCCGCAACGTTAACTATTTGAGATACTTTCATAGGCTCATAGTGAAGCTCACGAGCTCCCAGAAGACATCTAAAGCGATTTTTGAAAACACCGATCGTTCGTTCCACAATATTTCTAGCCTTTGTATGTATTTTGTTGTAATTTTCTTCCGGACTTCCAGAGGGAGGTGAACGGAAAGGTGTCATTAACCACGGTTCTAGGGCATATCCAGCATCCTCTGTGAAAAAATAAGTTAAGAATGTTATCGTATCTTTACAATCGTACTATACTTCCATAGTGAAAGCAGTATATACATATGTGTGCACATACAAAATATGTACATACATACATATCATAATTTACTGTGAAATATGTATAATGACAATCAGCACATTTTCAGTTATGACACTATTAAACTATATGAGCGATATGTGTATATATGTATTACCTAAAATCCAGGTGTTTCGTTCACCATCGAGGTACTTCCTTTCAAAAAAATTTCTCGCGTTGCTGACATTCCATATGTGGGAGTCATGATTACTGCCAGGATACTGAGCATTTACGTAACGAATTTTCATATTGTTGTCACATATCTGAAAAACATTCAATAAGTTGTAAATGTACATAAATTTGCCAACTATCTTACAATCGTTGCATTGATACTGAAGTATCCCTTCCGGTTATAATAAAGAAATTTTTCCTCAGCTGGAGCAACGATTTTAATATGTGTCCCGTCTACACACAAAATCGCGCCCGGAAATCCATATTTCTGATAAAAATCCCTTTTGGCTTGTCTTTTTTCCTCTTCATTTAAATCAAGATTCACCCACTGTGGACATAGATGGGTTTGCAACGATGCCAATACTTCTTTTAAGACAACAAAATGTTGATTGAGCCATTGGAACATCGAAGTCCTTACCTACTCCATGCTGGTAGCCTCTCTCAGCAAAAAAACGTAAAACCGAAGACAAGCGATGTAGTAAAGATATAGATGTAGACCTTGATGTACTTGCATTCCTCTCTAGAATACCGAGGACATACGTAAATGCGGCCTTATTTAAGCGATAATTTTTAATAAACCTGCATTTTAAAAATGTGTTGAAGGATTGTAAATATGAATTTGTGTCACATCCTTAAACATACATGTACTTACATTGTTTCGTCTACATCGAGAGGATTGCTCACATCCCTCAATGATTTTCGCTGAAATCTTAGATCACGCCGGTTTCTTTCACGTTCTTCTTGCATTAAAATAACTGCACACGCTATAGATTCCATTTTCTGATTTTAAATTTAGTAATTGAAAAGTTTCTATTTATTTGTATTTTTTTATTTTTTCTATTTCTTGGATCCAGCTGATTTCGAAATGTCAAAATTCAAAGTTTATGTATGGTAACAATTTTTTCGAGTTCACATGGGTTATATGATGGCAAAATATTCGGATTCGTAACAACCATTCGAATTCGTAGGTTTGCTACGATGGATAGCATGATAGAGCTGTATCTGTATGTTGAAGCCCTGCTCGACACCTTTCATTTGATACCAATATCACTTAGAAACATTCGAGGGTCATCCGCGTCCACGTTTTGACCCATATTTGGGGACCCGGCCTAGGCATCGCAATGAAGATAACTCTATGCTGAAGGCCTGCTCAGCACCTTTCATTTGATACCCATATTGCTCAAACACTTGCTGGGTCACTCTGGGTAAACATTTGGGCCTATATTCCAGGTAGTTCCCACTTTTTCGAAATTCCATATACCCTATTATGTGCGCTAATACCACATGAATCTACTGTCAAAATTTCATAAAGAGAGCTTGATTACTTTGGGAGTCCATAAAGGACACACACACACACACACACACTTTTTCAGTAGATCCTCCCTCCGGCACTGAAATATGAGAATAGGTTGTTAGTAAGTAAACTGAAAGAAATTTAACTTGCAAAAACTGAATGCGCAATTTTCGAGAATTTCAAGGTAAGTTTAGGTTTATGTATGAAAAGTTAGGATTGTTCACAAAAAAAAATTGCTATCAAACCGTACGTAAAACGAATGGCGTATTCAGTTTTTTGTTACACTCCCCAGGGAAGGTAATATCGCGGCCTAAAGTGATCATTTTCTTTTTTTTTCACGAATATTCAACTTTATGCCCTATATTCTTTCTAACAGCGGACATTTTTTTATTCGAATCACACAGGAGGCTGCGTAATTTAATTCGGTTTTCAAAAACACATTCTTGTTAAAAATCTATTATTATTTGGATGAGCTCATCAAGTTTAAGTGAAGTAAATTATACCCTCATAGGGCTGACATGGCTTAAAATAAAAAAAAAATTAATAATTTTTGCTCTTGAAGGCGGTTTTATGATGGTGGACAACTCCGCATAAGTAAAAAAAGGTAGAAAGGTCGAGCCCGTGGATAGCGGAAAAATGTGGACCCAGATGGCCCCAAAATATTTTTGCGCAATATTATCATCAAACTAAAGGCATTAAGTGAATATCACATTCACTGGGGAGTGTACCAAAAAACTGAGTACACCATTCGCTTTAGCGGTTAACTCTACGTATAGCTAGATATCAAATTTTTTTCTTATGCAAAATCATAACTTTTTTCATACATAAATCTAAACTTGCCTTGAAATTCGTGAAAATCGCGCGGTTTTTGTGGTAGCCCCACTCAGTTTTTGTAAAAGTGAACTTTTTTACAATTTACTTACTCTACAACACCCTATTTTCATATTCCGGCGCCGGAGGTAGGATCTAAAGAAACAAATGCATCTAATGTGTATACTTATAAAATTTGTTGCATATTTCATGGTGTAATTTAATTAATTTATTAAATCCTGTGGTGTTTTGCGTTAAGCTAAGATCACACGATTTGTACATTTGGCTAAAAATTTGCCAAAGTCATAGGCAAACCGTGTGAACGGTAAATTTAATTTGAGACAAATCACAAAAGCCAAATATTTAGCCTCTTGTGGCAAATCAAAAACGGCCCTTGTAGCGAAATCGTGTGAACACAAATGCCATACAGAAGGTAAATGAAAATGATCAAAATGGACAAATTTTGATTTGCCACTTGGATACAAATGGTTGTGGCAAATATACAAATCTTTTTTGACAACTATAAAATAAATTATGTTTAAAATAAAAAAATATATGGAAATACAAGTTTTAAATTGGCCTCTTTTAAGCTTCTGCTTTGGCTGTAAGGGGAAAGAATAAGTCCGGAAAAAACATTATACGGCGCACTGGCTTCTCTTTATAAAATAGAATACACAGATATCATGCCATTTGAGATGCATAATTTTTTTATTTCAGTAATTTGAATTCCAATTTCGAAAAAAATTAATTTTTGAAATAAATATTATTTTCATTTAGTTTGAAGTTTAATGTCAATCAAATTGTTTTTAATGGAGTACTTAGCTCTGTTCGTGGCCACTGTAGTGCAGTGGATAGAGTGCTCGCCTTCTATACCAGCGGTCTCGGGTTCAAACCCCAGTCCGAACAAACACCAAAAAATTTTTTTCTAATTAATTAAAACTCAATTGTTGGGGTTTTAGAAACAGCGGTCACCTCTCGGCAGTGAGCGGCATACCCTCCGAGTGTATTTCTGCCATGAAAAAGCTTCTCAAAAAAATGCATTCGCCGTTCGGAACCGGCATAAAACTGTAGGTCCACCCAATTAGTGGGACAAACAAAAGGAGCACACCTCGAATTGGGAGAGAAGCCCGGCCATAAAACTCGTCAGAGTTATATTAGCGCCATTGTATTATTATATTATTATTTAGCTCTGTTCAATAACAAAAAATTGTTACGAATTTTTCGTAAAAAATGTCAGCTCTCCATATGAAAATGACAGTTTTTATGAAAAATAAGTTAAACATTTTTAGTAATTGAACACAGTTTTTGTCTCTTTTCAAGAATTGTTTTTGTATTTTGACTTTCGGCGGGTTTTTCAAACCAAATATACCAGAGAAAAAACGTAGTGTCATATAGGCCGAAGAAGCATTTTTTAACGTTTAGCTAGAAAAAATTAGGAATAATTTTTTATTCCTTATTGAGATAATTTTGTATAATGAATACATTTTTGACGTTATTCAATTATTCTTGCTAGTCACACAAGTATACTTTTTCATAAAGTGATTTTTCGAATACTTTCCCAAATTAGGAAAGAATATTTGCCCGAATCTGAACCGAATGTTTTCCCAAATGCTTTCCCGGATCTGAACCGAATATTTTTCCAAATACCGGATCCGAAACCGAACCCGAATACTTAACCTATAATTTTTCTAATAATTTCCCGAATCCGAACCGAATATAAATAAACATGAACCCCTGGTAATAACTCAGTCAGTTTCCGAGCGAATTTAACAAAACTTTGCACGTGACTATATCCTACTATTACCCTAACCATTTCTAAAAATAATCGAAATTGATACATATATGATTTTGATCCTTCATTTGTTTCTAACTCCGAAAATAGTCATTCCGAGCAAAAAAGTAACATAATCACTTTCATTCAAAATGAGTACATAAACAATTTCTTCATATACGATTTCGACGTATCTGCAACATTTCATTCACTTTTGTGCAACCAACGTCAACATTTCACAATGACCATTTTTTGAAGCTCGTTAGCACACGTATTCTATTGAATGAATTAAATTAACTTTATATCATCTTACAGAGAATTAAAAGAAGTATTATCCAGTTTTGAAATCGTGAAAATACATGTACTTATAATGATTTAATACCTATTTGATTAATTTTTGTTTGTTAATTTTTCATAAAATTTTCTTCCAAATAATGCCCAAAAGTATGCTTCTATATTTTTCATACGACTGTTTTATCATGATTGGTTAAATCGTGTGAACGAATGTGAACAAATTTGCCACTTTACTTCTATGTACAAATGTGTGGCAAATCAAAAGCTAATAAATCGGGCAAATCGTGTGAACGCAAAGCAAATCATTTGCACATCGATATCAAAATCGGCAAATGTGGACAAATTTAAATTTATCATTTTCTGTACAAATGCGTAAATCGTGTGATCTCGGCTTTATTTGTACAAAGATTTTGTCTGCGGCGACCCCTAGTGAAATTTTATGGCGAATAATTTTCTATAACATTTTAACCTCTATCTGCATTTTTTAATTGATATTCTCTCCATTTGTTACCAAAGAGCCATTTTCGTGGGAGTTAGAGGTTTAAACGCTTCAGAAAAGAAATTGCCCATTAAATTCTGTAGAAGAAGTCCAAGCTCAAAAACTTCATTTGATATTTTCGATAAAGTAATTGCACCTCCAGCTAAAACAATTAAACTTTAACCCAGACCTGGGTAATTTCAAATACCAGTACGACTTGTGACAAATACATTTTAAAGGAATTGTACTGGTACTGGTACTGGTACTGGCATTCCGAAAATTTTCAAGTACAAGTACAAGTAATTGCAAAATAATTGAAGTTTTAGAAAATACTTCAAAGTATTTGAAAAGAATTTAAAGTACTTGAAAATAATTTAAAAATGTACTTGAATCGATTTTTCAATTCTTTTCAAGTGCTTAAATTTCTTTGGCAAAGTTGCCATAGGACATTATCCGCATATCCGAATCCACTATGATCGGACAATTTTAAGCGATATTCAAAGATAATAATTATTTTTTGAGTTTTATTTTTATGATCAGATATAAAACTTATTCCTTGAGCGATATTTTATCTTTCAGAAATAATCATTATTTTTTGCCTTATTTTTTTTTTATCAAAAATAACACTCACACTCACAGTGATATTTTATATTTTAGAAATAGGAACGATTTTTTGATTTTTATTCTTATGATCAGAAATAAAACTTATTCCTTAAAGAAATAATCATCAATGTTAAAAGCGAGTATACAAAATTGTATACTTATACAAGAGGTACAGGGAGTAATGGAGTATCTATTGACTAGTACTCCCGGATTAATAAAACGATGATACCAAGTCCTACTGCGTATTTCAATGCTTTATTAATAGGTGATTTCCCGGGGCAGTAATCCGGACAAAAAATTTGCAAGCAGCTGCAACAACAATTTTTTTATCCTGATGTTTATATGGATCAAAGAAATCTATTACAATCTATACGGACCCGAAATGGATCCAGATAAACACCAGGATAACAAAATTGTTGCTCCATTTGCATGCAAAATTGTTAGCGGATCTGAATCACAGCCAGGGGAACTCGCCTAATGTGTTTTCAAAACACATAAATTCAAGGTCAATTTAACAGGTCGGTTCAAGATACATATACACATACACGCCGTGAGCTGAATGTCAAACTCTCGTGACCGAGATGTCGAAACTGTAAGGAAGACGAAATAATTTGACATTCAGCTCACGTGCGAATGATGGATAAACTCAGAGAATGAAGAATTTGACGAATTTTAAACGCGAATGCATGTATAGAATATGCAGAAGTAAACAAGAAGTCAGCTTATCTGAAGAACCGTCGTGTTTAGTGGAGCCTGCATACGTTATTTATTTTCATATACTACATATATGTAAATTTGTACTTCAAAGTCAATAAAAATAACGAAATGTTAAAAAAAATGTTTTACATTCAAATAATGGTAACTATAATGACTGTATGAATGTATATGAGCAGTGAGCAGCGCTCATTTTTTGGGGAGTTTTAGCAAATAAAAAAGCTAAAAAAAAAAGCCAAAGCTAAATCAGAATTTTTGCAGCTAAAAGACAAGAAAAAAAGCTAAATCTAGCTTGAAAAAAGCTAGAATGGCAACGCTGTTCGCAAGTCAATTTGTATACGTCTTGTTTGTCAAAGAGGTATTCCTTGTTAAAGTTGTTTCGTAGAAAATTTCCCATGCTGTTCATCGTTTTAAATGCTGCATTAATGTTATAGTTTTGGAAAACTTTAGCCAATTGTTGCTCCGGTATATGATAAGACTTCTCTACGATTTCTTCCTTTTCGGATTTTCATGAATTTATGTTTTTTTTTTGTATTTTCTTCACCCAACTTTTTTAATATCCGTTGTTCTTTGCGATTGTGTATATTGTGCTGAGTTCTTTGCTGTAAGCTTCTTTTTCTAACGCGGTTCGTTCAAGTCGTGTTAATAAGCGGAGTTTTTGTGCTGTTGAGGATGACTAGATGTATTGTGTATTATTGTATCTGTTGTTGTGGGTTTTCTGTATATTTCGTAAGTTAATTTGCTAATGTCTTTGTTTATTTGAATTGCTAGGTCTAAGTAGTTGATTTTTCCGTTTTTTATCTGTGTCTATATTGAATTTTAAATTTTTGTGTTGGCTGTTCAAGTATTCCAAAATTTGTTCTTCTTTATGTCCTGATATGAGGCAGATGATGTCATCTACATTACCCTCAGATTTGTCGCCAGTTCTTTCATGTAATTTTCCTCAAAATGCTGCATGAATACTTCCATAAGAACAGCTGATGGGGGCTTACTCATTTCCAGTCCGTGAGTTTGTCTGTATATTTTATTGTAAAATTTTAAATCATTCTGGTCCAGGGTTATTTTCAGCGTATTTACGAACTCTGTTGCAATGTCTTTGTTCGTTTTCTCTGTCAGTATTTTAGTTACTGTTTTTAGTGTTTCTGTTGTTGGTATCGAGGAATATAGATCCTTTATGTCAAACGATACCAGTTTTGAGTCCTTGGGTACGCTAAGGCTTTTCAGTTTGTTGACTAGTTCCGTTGTGTTTTTGATTGTGTATTTATTGGCCAGGTCTAGTTTCTTCATTAATAGCATGTGATGGTGAACCCATCGGCCCCGTCACTGATCGCACTACCTAAAATCCACAAAACAAGAATACCTATGCGACCAATAGTAAAACTATTGTAAAATCAACTTAAAATCGCATATAACCCAACTTAAAACTTAGGTATAATTATATTCCAAATCTTTTCGTCATTTTAACGAATTGTACTAACAAGTATTACACAAGAAAACTATGATAATAACTTTTTGGTTGCTTGTTTTTCCGACAGGGTAGGAATATGATGTATTGTGGAACGATGACGGAAAATCGTTCCACAATACATCAAAACAATGATACATTTCCCAAGCTTTGATTCTGCCGATCGTTTGTAAGTTTCAAAAAACCTTGTTGATTTTCCTATAGTTTTCAAAGTTCATATAAAAAAAATACCAAGGTTAACTTGCCCCCTTATTATGGATTGTCATACGATAGCTATCGGCCGCTTGCAAGCGTATCGTATAAAATGAGTTTCCATATTATGAATTCTACACGCCCGCTAGGTGCACTATCGTGAATGACATTTGTTTAGGGTTCAATTAGTTATGCGTTAACTTTATTTCCATTACAGTCTATCGGGTTTCACACGATAGAAATTATTTCGTAATACGAATTACCCGACTGCAAGCGTTTAGCGTGTATCGTATTAATTCATAATAGGCCCCTTAATAAAAACAGCCCCCTTTTTTGGTAACCAAAGTGCTTGGGTAATAAAACAACTAAGCTTTGTTTTCCAAGGCCGGGCATAAAATTGTGTAAGTAGTTTTGCGAGTTGTACAAGTTTCTTGGGCAACATACATATTCTTTTAACTAAAGCCTGGTTTTCATTAGGTCAAATTCACTGACGTCAAATCACTGTCCTAGATGACAATATGTCATTTTGAGTCAAATGTGTTTTCATTAGGTTTCAAAAACTGACATGAAGTCGATAGAGCAGTGTGGGTCAAAGATTGCCGTCAAATTTTGGTGTCAGTTGATTGACAGTCCGTTTTCATCTCCGCTGTCAAACGTGAAGTAAAAGCTTTTGACAGCCGGGCAGCAAGGTCAGTTTTCTCACCCGTGGTTTTCTTGTGGTGGTGCTATTTCTAGGTTGCACAAAAACTTGGAAATCGTTTACTAATAACTCTTCCTGATATTAAAATACTATTAACAAAATAAGTAAATAAATTTATAATACTCGCACAATCACAATCAGCTGTGCGCTCGACAAACCAGGGCCCCGGTGCAAAGGATTTTTTCGTTTGCTCCGCTTCCAAAATTTTTTGCTGCTCTTATGCCCATATGACACTACGTTTTTTTTCCGGTATTCTACAAGGTTTTTTGGAGTGAAGGAGATGGTCAAATACAGTTTTGCGTTGGTGCAAGCGAGCAAGCTATATTGAAAAAACCAAACGAAATACCAACAAAATACCATCTAGGCAGGTTTTTCTGACAATTGTTTTAAGTTAACAACTATAAAATAAATTATATATAAAATAAAAAATATATGGAAATACAAATTTTAAATTTGCCTCTTGTAAGCTTCTGCTTTGGCCGTAAGGGGAAAGAAGATGTCCGGAAGAAAAAGTATACTGCGCACTGGCTTCTCTTTATAACATGGAATACACAGCTACTCTGCCATCTGAGTTTCATAACTTTTATTGCAGTAATTTAAATTCAAATTTCCAAAAAAATTAATTCTTGAAATAAATATTATTTTCATTTAGTTTGAATGGCAATCAAATTGTTTTTGAGGGAGTTTTTGTCTCTTTTCAACCTACAGAAGAATTGTTTTTGTATTTTGACTTTCGGTGGATTTTCCACACCAAAAAAAAACAAGAAAAAAACGTAGTGTCATATAGGCAATAGCTCCCATCCTTTTTTTGCATAGGGCTCCGTTCTCGCTCCGATTTTTTATATATTGGCTCCGCTTCAAATCGACAAGACTGTTTTAAATCAGATACGACAATTTTTAATGATGAAAAGAGACGCTCAACGCTTACCTGAGATAAAGGTAAACTCGAACTATTTGGCATAATCTAGGGTCGCTTTAAAACCATCTTCGGTTATTCTCTATAGCAGGCCTGCTAAACGCTCTCGTATTGAAAGTACAAAGCTCAATACATCTACAAAATTTTTATATGCATTGAAACATTTTTTGCTCATTTAGATTTTTTTATGAATTCCAATAAAATATTAAGGGTCTTCATCTAAAGTGGTAAACTGCTGGTAAATGCGGTAAAGTGATAAAATATTAATTGTAATAAATTATCTGTCAAAATTTGTATGAAAATATATTTAAGCAAAGTTTATCACTTTACCGAACGATTTTGTTGCGTAAATTTATAAATTTCGGTAAAACTCAAGTCTGACACATTGTCAGTTTTACTTTTTCAATTTAAAAGAAGAAATTGTGGTTTCCTTCGGCATTTTTTTTTGTTTATTTTATTGGGTTTTTTTTTATTTATTAATCAAGTTGACACTGACAAGAGTTTAAACAATTATTTACCAAGGTGGTTTCATGTAAAAATGCGGATAAACTGATAAACTTTAAAAATTTATTACTTTATCACTTTAGATGAAGACCACTATTATTTTAGAATTTATTTTCAAATGGTAGTATCACATACATACAAATTTTTATTTTTATTTTTTATATGAAAATTATTTGAAAACAAATTTTTTACAGTGGTTTCATATTTTGAATTTTTTTTTTCATTACACTTTTGTTATTGTATATTTCGATTTCTTACGGCAGTTCTCGGGAGCTGTAATACAAAGTGCCTTTGCTCTGCACATAAAATATGAATCATAGGCACATATGTACATATAAAATTTTTTTATATCTGAGTGCTTATGGCAGTGCAAAGAAAATCTTATTTTTATATTTTTATTCGAAGGCTTTTCTTAACAAATCAGAAAAAATCGATTAAAAACCATGGACGCAAAATCAGTGAGCCAATTACAATGTTACGATCAAATTTTGTAAATAAAACAAAATATCATGCAGAAATTTCATTAAGTATATAAATCTACCTTGGCTGTTATAGCAAGTTTAATATACCTAATATACCTACATGTTTTTATTTATATCTTTTTATTGAATTAAGTTATAAGAATGGGGTTTTTACAGAAATATAGAGTTTTAAAAGGAGAATAATGTGGTATATGTAACTCAAAATCTTCTTTAGTCGACTTAAGCGGTTATTGCTTGTGGCCACAGATATAGATATATAAAGAGCTAGTGATTTTTAACTCCACTTCCAGCTTCTACCTGTAATTTGAGCTCCAGCTCCGCTCCGTGAAAAAGCCATAGCTCCTTAGCTCTTCGCTCCTTGACACGCTCCGTGGCCCTGCGAATCAGCTGTGAGCTTGACAAACGAAACAAGTTTGCCAACACGCTGGCAAATGAATTTTGTGTGTCAAATGTTGCCCAATGCGCTGGCAAACTACAATTTGAGTGTTTTCATATGGCTGTCATTTTATATGACAGCGAGTGGTCAAAACTGACTGCAAACGCATTTGACACAATATGCCAACCCGTTTTCATTTGTTTGACAATATTTGACGTCATATATGACCTAGTGAAAACCAGGCATAACGATCAAATTTTGTAAATAAAACAAAATATCATGCAGAAATTTCATTAAGTATATAAATCTACCTTGGCTGTTATAGCAAGTTTAATATACCTAATATACCTACATGTTTTTATTTATCTTTTTATTGAATTAAGTTATAAGAATGGGGTTTTTACAGAAATATAGAGTTTTAAAAGGAGAATAATGTGGTATATGTAACTCAAAATCTTCTTTAGTCGACTTAAGCGGTTATTGCTTGTGGCCACAGATATAGATATATAAAGAGCTAGTGATTTTTAACTCCACTTCCAGCTTCTACCTGTAATTTGAGCTCCAGCTCCGCTCCGTGAAAAAGCCATAGCTCCTTAGCTCTTCGCTCCTTGACACGCTCCGTGGCCCTGCGAATCAGCTGTGAGCTTGACAAACGAAACAAGTTTGCCAACACGCTGGCAAATGAATTTTGTGTGTCAAATGTTGCCCAATGCGCTGGCAAACTACAATTTGAGTGTTTTCATATGGCTGTCATTTTATATGACAGCGAGTGGTCAAAACTGACTGCAAACGCATTTGACACAATATGCCAACCCGTTTTCATTTGTTTGACAATATTTGACGTCATATATGACCTAGTGAAAACCAGGCATAAGTCAACTTTGTTGAATTTACTATAGTTTTTCTCTGTGTGTAGGAATTGGTTTAAGACACATGGTTTGTATTTGTATTTGTATTTATTGTTTTAAACATCCTAGCACAACAATTACAAAATTATTTTAGAGTGCTAGTCACAGAATATAATTAACACAGTTAAAATTATGGTACATACATACTTGAGTTGTATTACGAAAAAAAGAATTTAACACACATTAATACATATATAAATACAACCCTATATTATAAACATTATTATTATGGATAAATATGTATATATAATTTAATTTAAATAATATTACTAAAATATATTCTAGCTATAAAGTATTATTCATATTATTATTGTAGAAGCTGGTTAACTCCTTTTTGAATTGCAGTGCATTGCTTAATTGCCTTAGTCTAATGGGAAGTGAGTTCCAAAGACGAATTGAATGGATATAAAATTGCCGTTCGGATGTAAGTATGCGATGCTTTATGTGTGATATAAGTGAAGTCCTAGAGGATCGAAGAAATTGAAGCCTACAGTGAAGATACTGAGGTTCCTTAGTATATATTATTTTATGCAGGATCGACAGCGTCCTAACTTTCAATAAATTTTCGAAGGATATATTTAGAAACCTTTCAGCGTATGAAGTTACGTGGTCAAGTCTTTTCAGCCCAAATACATATCTTGCAATGTTGTTATAAACAACATTTAATTTTTGTCTACAGAGTCACAATTTGCGTATATCTCACATCCGTATATTAGCGTAGGTATTAAGTACGCTTTAGCTAAGAGTAGTCTTATATTATGGTTTCTTTGTCAAAGTTGCCATAGGACATTATCCGCATATCCGAATCCACTATGATCGGACAATTTTAAGCGATATTCAAAGATAATAATTATTTTTTGAGTTTTATTTTTATGATCAGATATAAAACTTATTCCTTGAGCGATATTTTATCTTTCAGAAATAATCATTATTTTTTGCCTTATTTTTTTTTTATCAAAAATAACACTCACACTTGAGTGATATTTTATATTTCAGAAATAGGAACGATTTTTTGATTTTTATTCTTATGATCAGAAATAAAACTTATTCCTTAAAGAAATAATCATTTTTATACTCAGCTGTACTAGTACACAGAGTATTATAGTTGTAATCATATAACGGTGGATTGTAACAGAATGAAATAATCGAGATATATATAGACTTATATATATATATATATATATATATATATATATATATATATATATATATATTTTGATGAAATTTGAAATGCAAGTTGGTATCGAGACTGGGACGGTTGGTATTGAAAATGGGCGAAATCGGACCATAACCACGCTCACTTTTCCTATATGGAAATCGGAAATTTGGTATCTCAGTCACTAATATAGCTGGAGCGATGAAATTTTACCCACGTGTTGAGCTCACGCCCTTATTAAGAAATTTGATGAAATTTTGGAAAATGGGCGGTGCCACGCCCACTTATTAAGGGTCAAACATTGAAAGTTTTATATGTCATAACTCAGAAACCATTGAAGATATATCGATGAAATTTGGTACGCGTGATTTACTTACTTAGGCAAACGTTTGGACGGAAAATAGTTAAAATCGGTTGACGGCCCCACCCACTTTTATATATGTGTATTATAAAGTGACCTAATAAAAATTTTAAGCCATATATCTTCTTCTTCTTGATTGGCGCTTAACCGTCTAGACGATTCTGGCCGAGTCCAACAGAGCGCGCCAATTGCTTCTGTTTCGTGCAGCATGGCGCCACTTGGGAACACCTAGGGAGGCAGCATCGCTGTCCACCTTATTTTCCCAACGCAGTGTGTTTCGATAGAAATGCTTTCTTGGCCGGAGCGCTTTCGTCCATTCTCACGACATGACCTGCCCAACGCAGCCGCTGGATCTTTATTCGCTGAACAATGTCGATGTCTGTGTAAAGCTCGTACAGCTCATCGTTAAATCTCCGTCGATACTCGCCCACGCCAACGCGCAAAGGTCCACAAATCTTACGAAGAACTTTTCTCTCGAATATTCCAAGTGCCATCTCATCTGATTCTGAAATTGTCCATGCTTCTGCGCCGTACATGAGAACTGGAACGATGAGCGTCCTGTAGAGTGTGATTTTTGTTTGTTGAGAGAGGACTTTACTTTTCAGTTGCCTACTTAGCCCGAAGTAGCATTTATTGGCAAGCGTGGTTCTTCGTTGGATCTCCGTGCTGGCATCATTCTTGGTGTTAATGCTGGTTCCCAGGTAGACGAAGTCCTTAACAGTTTCGAATTTGTAGCTATCAACATTGACGTGGCTGCCAAGGCGTGCTGTTTCTTTGTGTGATGACAGGAGGTACTTCGTCTTGTCCTCGTTGACCGCCAAACCCATTTTCTTAGCCTCTTTATCCAGCTTGAAGAAGGCAGAACATACGGCGCGAGTGTTAGTGCCAATGATGTCGATATCATCGGCGTTCACCAGCAGTTGTACACTCTTGTGGTATAACATATATCTGTCAAATATAAAGATCTATCACTGAAATTTTGTCGCATGAGTCCAACTATGGACATAAAACAAAAAACACAAAAATTTTGGAAAATGGGCGGTGCTACGCCCACCTATTAAGGGGCAAACATTGAAAGTTTTATATGTCATAACCCAGAAACCGTTGAAGATATATCGATCAAATTTGGTACACGTGATATACTTACTTAGGCAAATGTTTGGACGAAAAATTGCCAAAATCGGTTGACGACCACGCTTACTTTTATATATGGGTATTATAAAGTGGCCTAATAAAAACATTTTAAGCGATATCTCTGTCAAATATAAAGTTATATCATTGAAATTTTATGGCAGGAGTCCAACTGCGGACATAAAACGAAAAACACAAAAGTTTTGGAAAATGGGCGTGGCACCGCCTCTTTTTAGAAGCAGGAATATACGAGATTTCTGAGCCCATAACTCGACAAATAATTTATATATAATGACGAAACTTGGTGTGTACACTTTTATTGCTTGTGGTAATACATACATGTTGAAAATTTTAGCGAAATCGGTTGACGAACACGCCGACTTTTATATATGGGTATTATAAAGTGACCTAATAAAAACATTTTAAGCGATATCTTTGTCAAATATAAAGATAATTCTTAGGGGGTAAGTGGAAAAAAATTTTCAACCACTATTTACAGCGAAGGTTGAGTGTATAGCTATTTCACAAAACCCCATTTTCGATCATCAGCACTCTTTTCGGAAGTGGATGCTACCGGGGATTGAACCCGAGTCCATTCCATCTTCAGCCGCAATGACCCAACGCATTTACACGCTCGACCATTGAGACTCTGTGCAAGCTGTTGAATTTTTAAATACTTTTTGGTTGCTGTTGAATTTTCCCCACTTTTGCCTTTTCCATTGTCAACATTAACGTTTGTGTGTATATGCTTTTGCATATATGTATTCTACTCAAACGTGCTGAATTTTTTGTTGTAGGCAGTTCGCAATGAACATTTTTGTTGATATTTTTTTTTTTTTTTTATTTTATATACCAAACAACGTTAACAATTTTACTTGAAAGAGTTCAAATAAAGATAATTCTTTGAAATTTTGTGGCATGAGTTTCACAATAGACCGGAACCAAAAAATAGAAAAATTTTGGAAAATGGGCGTGGCACCGCATCTTTTTAGACCAAGGAATATACGAGATTTCTTAGCCCATAACTCGACAAATAAATGAGATATTATGACGAAATTTTGTTTATACACTTTTATAACTTGTGTTAAAAGACAAGCAGAAATTTATTGAAATCGGTTTATGACCACGCCTACTTTTTAACAAAAATATTTCTGCAACACCCTTTGGGAATTTGTAACATGACATCTTTGTAACTAGAAGTCATAAAGGAATGAAATTTTGCACAAAGAATAATATTCATATGCTTAGTTGGATGACTGGTAAAAATGTTGAAAATGGGCGTGGCTACGCCCACTTTATGCAGCACTCGTTTTATATAAAGTACCTACACCGTGATTCCATCAAACGCAAACAAACAATGAAAGCATACAGCTGAGTATCTAATGTTCGATTCCACTCGAACTTAGGCTTCCTTACTTGTTTTTAGTTTTATTTCTTGTCAGAGAACTCCATAGACATTTTAAGTTTTTCGACTCAGTAAAGAAACAGAACTAAAAAAAAAAAATAATTATTATTATTGTTATTATTTCTGAAAAATAAAATATCACTCAATGAATAAGTAATCTAAAGATGGCGGTTATCCAATAGAGAGGTTCTAACTCGAGAATGACGTCCCTTACCCAATAACTAGTAGCGACTTTCGTACTTACCAATTTCTCTTTTGTAAATGAAATTAAATGCCTTACGTATATCAAAAGTATGATGCACACTTTTATTTTTAAACTAGTCATTAGCAAACAACTATTAATGAATAACTAGGTTTACTATCGGGTAATAAGATAAATGAAAACTAATACTCCGACAGTATATAGCAATGTGAATAACTTGGATACCCTAAAGTATATTCTGGCCTCTAAATCTCTAATAAGTTTTCGTGCAATTAGTGCATATCAGTTTTTTTTTTAAATTAAGGTAACACTTCAATATCTTTTATTTTCATTAAAGCCGCTAAAGTACTGCCATCCTGCCGAAAGGAAACTCGGTTAAGAGTATGGTGTGCGCGGGTTGACGTTTATCATCTCCGTAGTACTGAAATACGAACAAATGAAGATAAATTAGTTATATAATTTATTTTAACTATGAATGTAAAGTTTTAGTTATGCTTTTTTCTATATGTTTTAGATACATTTAAGTTGGAAAGAACTAAGCCAGATTTTTTTAATACTTTTAATGAAAACATACACAACAACAATCCAAAATCCAATTCAACCTTTATTAACGATAGCATTGATTTTCCATAAAATGTGTAAATTAGCAAGGGCAAAGTAGCCATGGGCGTAATATTTTTGACGTTAGCGCAATAGCACCATCGCGAAGAGCAGGTTTGAAGTCGATCTGTCTGAATTATAGGTAAAAAAACGTCAAGTTTTACGAGTATGACAATCGCAGAACTCTGAATATGCAGGAAGTGCTTGATCCTGCGAACTGTTGCAGTGCCCCTCGTAGAAGAAAATATAGAAATGATTATCCGGCAATGAAAATATACACAGGCAAATGAAGAAGAGTATATCTCCGATTAAGCCCGGACGATTTGTATCGATATCCTGCCATCGAAATTAGGATTTCTCCTGTTTTTCTGAGTCAAAAATTCTTCCTTTACATTTGTCTAAAATTAATTTTGATGATTCCAAATTTGGTTCTTATGGACCAAGACGGATTTCAGAAAATCAAGAATTGACAAAAATCGATAAATAAAAAAGTACCAGGACCAGGGTTTGAATTGCTGACTGCGAAATAGTCAAAGCAACGAAAAAACGACTATCGCATTGCAGTCGATAGTCGTTTTTTCTCCACAACGACTATGACTTCGCATTGACTACGCACAATGCGGCAGTCACATGAATATGAGATAGTCGTTGAGGCGAAATACGACTACGACTGTCGCTGCGACTGCGACGATGCCACAGTCATAGTCAATAGTTGTTTTTTCAAAAAAACAACTGAAAACTTCGACTGCCATAGTCATAGTCGATGGCAGCTGTTGGCAGTTGTTTTCTCAACAAACGAGTTTATTTGTTTTGATGCGTAGTTTAATTAGGGTTGTTGGCTGGTACCTGCATATCTTTATATATATTACGCTAAGCGATTTTTTGTAAGCACCATAACTTTTACACCGTTATACCGATTTTCGAAAATGTGGTGTCAGATGAAACGGCTTGACCTGTAGAATTGCAGGAAGGTTTAATTTTTTGAAAAGGGTTGCCAGATGTTTGAAAATTTAATTTTACTGTATAGTTTGTTTGATTTTAAAATTTTTGGCACCATATGAAAGGGCTTGACCTGATATTAAGTAATTTAATAAACATTTTACAAAAAGGGTTGCCACCTGTTCAAAAATTCAGTTTTACGCTATAGTTTGTTTTATTTTTAAATTTGAGGTGCCATATGAAAACACTTGGTATGGAAATGAGTAATTTATTAAAATTTTTACAAAAAGGGTGCCACCGTTCAATAATCCATTTTACGCTACAGTTTATCTCATTTTTAAATTTGAAGTGTCATGCAAGGCCTAGCACTGAAGGTGGTAATAAAAGGAAAGGGAAGAGAAAAATGAAAGGCGAAGGACAGGAAGCGAAAGAGGAAATATGAAAAATAAAATGGATAAAGGGAAGATAAAGCGCTAATAAAGGGGAAAGGGGAAGAGAAAGAGAACTAGAAAGAAAAGGAGGAGCGCGCCAAATGGCCTTTTGTAGGTCGCTTTAAGGTTACCATAGTCTAGAAAAATATTCGGCACATAACTTCACTATAGGGCTCTTTGGTCAAAATCTATGTATAAAAAATCTAGGTCCACAGAAAATAAAAAAAAAAACCAGTAGCTATGAAGGTATATCAAAAAATTTTCAAATGTGACAATAAGTGGTCTTCCACCCTCAAATTGTCGCACAGTGTAATTGAAAGCCACAGCATCGCGTGGCCGGGTTTACTAGTATATGTACATATTATGTATGTATGGATGTTCGTCCACACATATGTAGGTACCTTCAATAGTGTCTCAACTCAAAAATTTTTATCTTTCAGGAGTGCCGTTCAGGGTTTTTGCCATGCATACAAGATTTAGTGAAATAAAATCCTGCATGCATACATATCGTCGCTATAGACGAAAAAAGACGCAAACTGTTTTGTTGAGGAAGAAAGACGCAAACTTTTTTTCTTTCAAAGAAAGGCGCATCAAAAATATTTTTCGAAAGAAAGACTTTATTTTTTTGATAACGAAGAAAGACGCTTTATTTTTTTAATATAAAGAAAGACACATTCATATTTTTAGGAAAGAAAGAAGTATTCGAATTTTTATTTTTCTTTGTCAATATTAATTCTAATGCGTCTTTCTTTGCAGTTAATAATGCTAATGCATCTTTCTTCGTCGAAATATTTTATAATGCGTCTCTGTTCGTCGAAATATTTTTTAATGCGTCCATCTTCGTCGACATGCTTTGTAAAGCGTCTTTCTTCCCCGACATATTTTTAATGCGCCTTTTTTCGTCGACAAATTACTGACATGCGTCTTTCTTCTTCCGGAGCGACGATATGTATGCATACACTCAAAGTTCCTCATGCTTAACTCAATTTATTTATTTTTTTGAGTTATGATACTGTTGAAGTACACAGTCGTTGCAGGTAGTCATTTCAGTCGTTGTGTTTGACTATGACTAGGCATTGACTATGAGTAGGGACACGATATCGAATCAAAAGCATCGATCTGGTACTCATTTAAAATATCGGTTAAAAAGAATCGCGAACCCGATAATATCGAAACTAAACTACTCGATACTCAAAGTATCGGTATCGAAAGCGGTAATTTTCTGGAAGGTGCAACCTTAAAATTTCCTTTAAAATAGTTAAAAGAGGGACCAATCGACGCATTCTGACCTCTAGATTATGAATTCGAAAGCGGAAATAAAAGATTTTTCCACATTTAAAAGATATTTATTAAAACGGTTTAAAGTTGCACCGTCTTCTAGAAAGTTACCAAAAACGCAATAAAACTGCATCCTGATGCATACGCATATCGCTGTATTAGTTCTGATTCCATGGCAAAGTATGCCATAGCTGGTTCCAAAGTTTTGATTTTGACGTAAATCCTTTTCCAACTCATAAGAATAGTTCAAGCTGATTAAAAAAATTATACAATATAAGTTTATTAAGTTCTTGAAAAACTTTTTTTACAAACCAACAGCTTTTACAAAACAACAGGTGTTTTAATGCAATCACAGTTGTAAAAAGATATTTGCAAAATATTTAGTATTTTGAAAAATAAACCTCCTAAATAACATTAACAATTCATTTTCACTGAGATTATATGTATCCATCATTGAATTTTTTTTGGAAATTTGAATTTAAATTATCGAAACAAAAAAATGATGAAACTCACGTGGCAGCATAGCTGTGCAATCCATGTTATAAAGATAAGCCATTGCGCAGTATGATTTTTCTTCCGGACTTCTTCTTTCCCCTTACGGCCAATGCAGAAGCTTACAATAGGCATATTTAAAATTTGTATTTCCATATATTTTATATTTTAAAAATAATTTATTTTATAGTTGTTAAAATGAAACAGTTGTCAGAAAAAAGTGCCGAATGTCAAAAAACCTATCAAAATACAAGCTGGCTCATTGGTTTTTAACTGCCTAGATGGTATTTCGTAAGTTTTTTCCAGCATCCAGGCCCGACGAGAGGGGGGGGGGGCTGAGGGGGTCAATTGCCCCGGGCCCGGGCTTTAGAGGGCCCGGGAATCTCAAAATGATATCCAAGTTTTTGCTTACAGAAAATAAACAAACAACACCTTTAATCACCTTTCGTAGATAGCAATCATTTTAAATTTCAACAAATTTTATAAATCTCTTAACGTGTCTGCACCTCACTTAAGGAATTGTTGGTTTTGGCGTCGACTTTGCAGCATAAATTTGAATTCGTTTTCTCTTGCAACAGAAAAATTTGGTATGATGCAAATTCTTATACAGCGATATGGGTATTTCCTGGGCGTTTCGGACGGTATGTTCGCACGATTTTTTGAACTTTTGAGGCAGAACTATTGCGAAATATTGTATCGTTTTATGATAAAAGGAAAGATTTAGGCCACAGCTAATGATTAAAGTATGTTAGCGACAGGAATTTAGTTTAATGCCTCTGTTTTAGCCACTTAAACTGCGTTCCGGACGCTACAAAAACACGTCCATTTTTTTAAGTGGCTAAAACAGAGGCATTAAACTAAATTTCTAACATACTTTAATCATTAGCCGTGGCCTAAATCTTTCCCTCTTTCATAAAACGATACAATATTTCGCGATATTTCTGCCCCACAAGTTCAAAAAATCGCATACCGTCCGAAACGCCGAAAACAAACGAAGCTTGCGAAGCTAAAATTTGCTTTGGTGCTTCGTACAGTTGAATTCGATTGCTGTTTCACTAAAGCGTTCAGCAGGATCAGTCTTTTGATATACCAAATTCCTACCAACAAATATTTGTATTCCAATTTAAAGAAATTTATTTCATACAAATAAAGCAATATGTATTTAAACAGAATTCATTCAGACCTATGGTCCCATGGACAATATTACTCAGTATGACCCATGGATTCGGAAACTGGATGCGCCTTTTGAACAATACATTTGACCCACCCTAATATGTATATTTCTATGTAAACATATTTACTTGATCTGTATTAATGTATAAATAAATTAAAGTTCTTAACTATGTACATATATATTCATTGAATTTTGATTTTTAGAATTTGTTCATTTAGTATGGAGGCCCGTAGTTATTTTAACCCCGGGCCCGGATTTTCTCTCGGCGGCCCTGCCAACATCCATTACCAGCCCATATTTTTAAAACAATGTAAAACTAATTTTGAATTAAATGAGCCATTCCGACATCTATGCAAAAGTTTTAACACATACTCTACCTACTTTGACATCTCTGACTCTCTATCCATTATAAGGAAAACTCTTCTTTTAATTCTTAACAAATAACAATTTGTCTGATAGATATAGTTTCCTTCTACTAATTTAGGATAATATGTATTTTATTGTTAACTAAGTAATTGCTTCTAAGTGTATATACAGTCAGTTTTGACCACTCGCTGTCATATAAAATGACAGCCATATGAAAACACTCAAATTGTAGTTTGCCAGCGCATTGGGCAACATTTGACACACAAAATTCATTTGCCAGCGTGTTGGCAAACTTGTTTCGTTTGTCAAGCTCACAGCTGATTCGCAGGGCCCCGGAGCGTGTCAAGGAGCGAAGAGCTAAGGAGCTATGGCTTTTTCACGGAGCGGAGCTGGAGCTCAAATTACAGGTAGAAGCTGGAAGTGGAGTTAAAAATCACTAGCTGTTTACATATCTATATCTGTGGCCACAAGCAATAACCGCTTAAGTCGACTTAGGAACATTATTTCTTTTAAAACTCTATAGTTCTGTAAAAACCCCATTCTTATAACTTAATTCAATAAAAAGATATAAATAAAAACATATAGGCTTAACTTACAATAGAGGTATATTAAACTTGCTATAACAGCCAAAGTAGATGTATATACTTAATGAAATTTCTGCATGACATTTTGTTTTATTTACAAAATTTGATCGTAACATTGTAAATGGCTCACTGATTTTGCGTCCATGGTTTTTAATCGATTTTTTTTGATTTGTTAAGAAACGCCTTCGAATAAAAATATAAAAATAAGATTTTCTGCACTGCCAACAAAAAAAAAATGCCGAAGAAAACCACAATTTCTTCTTTTAAATTGAAAAAGTAAAACTGACAATGTGTCAGACTTGGGTTTTACCGAAATTTATAAATTTACGCAACAAAATCGTTCGGTAAAGTGATAAACTTTGCTTAAATATATTTTCATACAAATTTTGACAGATAATTTATCACAATTAATATTTTATCACTCTACCGCATTTACTAGCAGTTTACCACTTTAGATGAAGACCCTTAATATTTTATTGGAATTCATAAAAAAATTTAAATGAGCAAAAAATGTTTCAATGCATATAAAAATTTTGTAGATGTATTGAGCTTTGTACTTACAATACGAGAGCGTTGAGCAGGCCTGCTATAGAGAATAAAGGTAGGTTTAAAAACGAAGATGGTTTTAAAGCGATCCTAGGTTATGCCAAATAGTATCGAGTTTACCTTTATCTCAGGTAAGCGTTGAGCGTCTCTTTTCATCATTAAAAATTGTCGTATCTGATTTAAAACAGTCTTGTCGATTTGAAGCGGAGCCAATATATAAAAAATCGGAGCGACAACGGAGCCCTATGCAAAAAAAGGATGGGAGCTAATGCCTATATGACACTACGTTTTTTCTTGTTTTTTTTTGGTGTGGAATACCCATCGAAAGTCAAAATACAAAAACAATTCTTCTGTAGGTTGAAAAGAGGCAAAAACTCCCTCAAAAACAATTTGATTGACATTAAACGTCAAACTAAATGAAAATAATATTTATTTCAAGAATTAATTTTTTTTGGAAATTTGAATTTAAATTACTGAAATAAAAGTTATGAAACTCAGATGGCAGAGTAGCTGTGTATTCCATGTTATAAAGAGAAGCCAGTACGCAGTATACTTTTTCTTCCGGACTTCTTCTTTCCCCTTACGGCCAAAGCAGATACTTACAAGAGGCAAATTTAAAATTTGTATTTCCATATATTTTTTATTTTAAATATAATTTATTTTATAGTTGTCAAATTGAAACAATTGTCAGAAAAAACTGCCGAATGCGAAAAAACCTACCGAAATACAAGGTGGCTCGTTGGTTTTTAACCGCCTAGATGGTATTTTGTTGGTATTTTGTTTGGTTTTTTCAATATAGCTTGCTCGCTTGCACCAACGCAAAACTGTATTTGACCATCTCCTTCACACAAAAAACCTTGTAGAATACCAGAAAAAAACGTAGTGTCATATGGGCATAAGAGCAGCAAAAAGTTTTGGGAGCGGAGCAAACGAAAAAATCCTTTGCACCGGGGCCCTGGTTTGTCGAGCGCACAGCTGATTGTGATTGTGCGAGTATTATAAATTTATTTATTTATTTTGTTAATAGTATTTTAATTTCAGAAAATGGAAGAGGTAGTAAACGATTCCCAAGTTTTTGTGCAACCTAGTAATAGCACCACCACAAGAAAACCACGGGTGAGAAAACTGACCTTGCTGTCCGGCTGTCAAAAGCTTTTACCTCACGTTTGACATCAGAGATGAAAACGGACTGTCAATCAACTGACACCAAAATTTGACGGCAATTTTGGCCCACACTGCTCTATCGACTTCATGTCAGTTTTTGAAACCTAATGAAAACACAGTTGACTCAAAATGACATATTGTCATCTAGGGCAGTGATTTGACGTCAGTGAATTTGACCTAATGAAAACCAGGCTTATGTGTAATCAGCTGATGAATTTATATTCTGTAGCTGAGCAGCATAAGAACTCGACGTTTAACAAACTCCAGCCACTCAACACCTTGGCAAAACTAAAAAAAATACATATCCGTGCGTCATGCGGATTGCGCCCCTCGCGGCGGTCGGGCGGGATATGGAGGGTAAACCGTTGGGAATTATTATTATTATTATAGCTTACTCCCTTGCACCAACACAAACTGTATTTGACCACCTCTTTCACACAAAAACCCTTGTAGAATACCAGGCAAAAAACGTAGTGTCATATGGGTAGGGACACGAATTTCGATACGATACGATACCAAATCGATATTTTTTGCATTTGATACCGATACTTTTTACTCGATTCTTTTGCGACGATATTTTTTGGTATCGAGTACTTCAACCACGGTATCGAATAAATGAGTACATTCAGTGATGGAAAATTAAAATTGTTTCATATTTGTCCAAAAAATTATGCAACCCAAAATAGTGCCGAAAATCGGTCGAGTGTGCAGAAGTGACAAGCTGCTTCCTAAAGTGCCGAAAAATGCGCAAGCACTGGTACATATCGAAAAATAGGTCTGATCCACGTGCTGAAATAATTGCAGGTTTGGGCTACTTCGTAAGGTTTTTTGTATGAAGTTGTTTATTGATTTTCACATTAAACGAGGCGCACACTTACCACCGAAACTTGCTTAGAATTTGCAATTACCATGCGATAGAAATAATGATAACTGGAGATATAGGATTATATATTTGTCATTCTCATACGATAATTTGACGTTTGCAAAAAAATCTTCATTTCAGCGAAAAAAATCGCCAATATAATTTTATTTCTCATTTTACTAAAAACACGTTATAAACAAAAAAAAGGGTCTGTTTTCCATTAATGCCCATATGTAGGGACACGATATCGAATCAAAAGCATCGATCTGGTACTCATTTAAAATATCGGTTAAAAAGAATCGCGAACCCGATAATATCGAAACTAAACTACTCGATACTCAAAGTATCGGTATCGAAAGCGGTAATTTTCTAGAAGGTGCAACCTTAAAATTTCCTCTAAAATAGTTAAAAGAGGTATCAATCGACGCGTTCTGACCTCTAGATTATGAATTCGAAAGCGGAAATAAAAGATTTTCCCACATTTTAAAGATATTTATTAAAACGGTTTAAAGTTGTACCGTCTTCTAGAAAGTTACCAAAAACGCAATAAAACTGCACCCTGAGGCATACGCATATCGCTGTATTAGTGCTAATTCCATGTCATAGTATGCCATGGCTGGTTCCAAAGTTTTGATTTTGACGTAAATCCTTTTCTAACTCATAAGAATAGTTCAAGCTGATTAAAAAAATTATACAAGTTTATTAAGTTCTTGAAAATATTTTTTACAAACCAACAGCTTTTACAAAACAACAGGTGTATTTGATGCAATCACAGTTGTAAAAAGATATTTGCAAAATATTTAGTATTTTAAAAAATAAACATCTTAAATAACATTAACAATTCATTTTCATTGAGATTGAGTGTCAGAATAGCTGTGCATTCCGTGTTATAACGAGAATCCATTGCGCAGTATGATTTTTCTTCCGGACTTCTTCTTTCCCCTTACGGCCAAAGCAGAAGCTTACAAGAGGCAAATTTAAAATTTGTATTTCCATATATTTTATATTTTAAAAATAATTTATTTTATAGTTGTCAAATTGAAACAATTGTCAGAAAAAAGTGCCGAATGTCAAAAACCTATCGAAATACAAGGTGGCTCATTGGTTTTTAACCGCCTAGATGGTATTTCGTTGGTTTTTTCCAACATAGCTTACTCCCTTTCACCAACACAAAACTGTATTTGACCACCTCTTTCACACAAAAAACCTTGAAGAATACCACGAAAAAAACGTAGTATCATAGGGGCATTAATGGAAACAAACCCTTTTTTGTTTACGTGCTTTTAGTAAAATGAGAAAGAAAAAAGATATTGACGATTCCTTCGCTGAAATGACGATTTTTTATTTGCAAACGTCAAACTATCGTATGAAAATGAAAAATATATAATCCTATATCTCCAGTTATCATTACTTCTATCGCATGGTAATTGCAAATTGTAAGCAAGTTTCGGTGGCAAGTGTGCGCCTCGTTTAATGTGAAAATCAATAAACAGATTTGGGTATCTGCATACAACTTCATACAAAAAACCTTACGAAGTAGCCCAAACCTGAAATTATTTCAGCACGTTGGTCAGACCTATTTTTCGATAGGTACCAGTAAAAATTACTCGTGCTTGTGCATTTTTCGGCCCTTTAGGAAGCAGCTTGTCACTTCTGCACACTCGACCGATTTTCGGCACTATTTTGCATTGCACAATTTTTTAGACAAATATGACACAATTTTAATTTTCCAGCACTGAATGTACTCATTTGTTCGATACCGTGGTTGAAGTACTCGATACCAAAAAATATCGTTGCAAAAGAATCGAGTAAAAAGTATCGGTATCAAATGCAAAAAATATCGATTTGGTATCGTATCGTATCGAAATTCGTATCCCTAATCATATTCATGTCGACTGGCACATGTGGTAGTCGGTAGTCGAAGTCGTTTTCATTTCATTGCAGTTGTTTCAGTTGTTGCAAACCCAGACCAGGACAATACGGACATCAAATTCAATAAAAATTTTACAAAAATATGAATTTGAAAATAAAATCGGAGGAGTAGTTTTTGAGATATAACTTGTTTTCCGGTTTTGGAGGCTGAATGCTCAAAATCGCATATTATCGCAAATATTCCTTGCCCTTAGTTGTATGACCAATATTGAATTTTCTAGGAGTTGAAAATTTTACGGTTGGAAACTAGTTTTCAGTTTTTAAGATAAGTATATAAAGTATAACTTTTTGGTTGCTTGTTTTTCCGACAGGGTAGGAATATGATGTATTGTGGAACGATTTTCCGTCATCCCTCGTTCTCGAACGAAAGAAGACACTGAAGATGGCGCATATTAGCCGAAACCGGTTTGTCTCCAAACCAAACTTGACAAGGGATGACGGAAAATCGTTCCACAATACATCATATATAAAGTATCTTTTTATATCAAGCATTTGTACAAAAAACTTCAGCCAGAAAAAGGTCGACTTTTGAACCTCTTGGTAATTTTTTGGTTATTTTTTTCCAACTTCTTAGTAACTTTTTTGTTTGGGCTTGTGGCAACCGCGATTTGTACTACCACCTCTTTCAAATGAGTATGAGTAGTACCGTAGTTGAAAGCAAAAACTACACGAATCTACACTTGAGGGAGTGTCTCTTTGTAATGCTCTAATACAGGGTTGCGTGATTTCGAATCAATTAAACTTGATTCGTGATTCAAAATACTTTCTAATAAAAATTAATTTTTATTTGTGATTCAAAAGAATCAAAAATATTATTTGATTTTTGATTCAAAATATATCTTTGATTAGAAATCAAAAATTTATTTAGAATCAGAAATTTCATTTCATTCATTTATTCGTTATATGTATATCGTTGGCTTCGTGAGCAAATGTGCTAAGTCCAATTTTTATCAAAACTGAGATTTTAATGCAGTAAGATAGTATGTACAACTAAAAATACATCGTCTGCCTAAAAGAAGTTACCATAATGTCTGTTTTTCGTGGTGTAATGCAGTGTTATGCAAATGTGCTAAGTCCATAAAAAATTTTTTTTTCAAAAATCTACGTGCTAAGTCCAGGTGAAAATGAGAAATTATTGGTTTTTTTTTTTTAAATTTGTTTGTAGAATGATATAGAATTATTACTACATTGCTTTAATGAGCATGGCTTGGGACTGTAAACGTTAATAATTTGCGGGAGTGGCTAGCTTTCCCACCAATTTGATATGCAAACTAGTTTGCGGTACTTCTTACATTTTTATTATAACTAGTATCGCCGGTGCTCGAAATTCGACCATGCAATTTATTTTTTCAACTGTATTGGTACAAAAATTATTCCTTTTCGCGGAGATAAGCAACACTTTCCAAATTCCAGTTGTACCGCAACACTGATTGCCCTTTTGATCACAGTCCGACGAAAATGGTCAAAATCAAGGCAGATCTAGGAAGGTACGCCCGGTGGCGAATTCAGAAATTACCCATGTATTTTGTTATTGTAATTGGTATAGTGTAATGTCAAAATGATATTTCGCCGTGGTCAAAATCTGAATTCGTTTGGGGCTCGTCCATTCCTATTGGCCATGATGTGAATTCGCTTTGATTTTGACATTACACTTTCACCTTTGTAAATAACAAAAGAAGTTTTTCAATTTGCTGCCGAGCCTACCTGTTAGATATGCCTTTGTCAAAATTAAAATTACTCAGTGTGCTCTCCCGCCCTCTCTCTCATTTTTCGCTTTAATGGAAAAGCAATAGATCTTTGGACGCATTGATTTTGATCTGAGCGTAAACTGAGCCAATGCATATAAAATAGAGAGAATGCTTTGAAATTAAAGCAACTCTTCAACTGTGTTTACGATATTTGTAAACATTTTTACGATATCTATTTCTCTTAACTAAAAACTTTATTTATTAATTATAAACAAATTAAATAATTTATGAAAAAAATTATATGCCTATGCACTGCTCCTTTCTTATACGAACACATCCATATCAATTTTATGTGGATATGAGTATGTGAAATGTGCTAAACAGCCTGGCAATTGTTTGTATGGGAAAAATGTTAGCCTATTAATATATCGATTTTTCTAAAATTTTACTACAAATAATAAAAGTACATATGTACATACACCAAGTTCCGCCGTAATATCTCAATTATTTGTCGAGTTATGGGCTCCGAAATGTCTTAGATTCACGCCCATTTTTAAAAATATTTATGGTTTCTGTTTTTGTCCATAGTTGGACTCATGCCAAAAACTGTCAATGAATTATCTTCATATTTGACAAAGACGTCGCTTAAAATGTTTTTATTAGTTCCATTTATAGGTCCCATATATAAGAGTGGGCGTGGGCGTCTACCGATTTGGACAATTTTTCGTCCAAACCTTTGCCCTAGCAAACAAATCACGCCTTCCATATTTCATCTATATATCTACTACGATTTCTGAGTTATTTATCACTTATAAAACTTTTAGAATTTATCCTTTCATAAGTGGGTGTGGCACCGCCCATTTTTGAGAATTTCAATTTATTTCTTTATAACGGCGTAAGTTCGTTGCATGGATGGAATTTCATCCATTATCACTTTTTGCGTTTTTTTCGATATACATATACTATATAGGGAAAGTGGGCGTGGTTATCATCCAATTTCGCCTATTTTTAATACCAACCTTCCCTGACTAGTTAGGAGCCTCTGTACCAAATTTCATCAAGATATTTCAATTTTACTACGTACAGTTGAGTATAATTAGGTGATTCACAGAGTGTCATAAAGTCATATGTCATAATAAAATATTTTACGGAAATAGTTATAAAAGACTTTTCCGAAGCCCTGTGAAGAAGTAGACAAAAACAGATGATCAAATACGACGACCCAAAAATATATCGCGCAGAGTTGCATTTATTTAGTACACATATAGCATAGAATGCAACCACAGAATATTATGACTTATGACCAGGCCCGTAGCTAGGGGGGGGGCATTGTGGGGCAAAGCCCTACCTTAAATTTAGAATGCCCTACCTTAAATTTAGAATGCCCTACCTTAAATTTAGAATGCCCTACCTTAAAAAGGCCAAGAAATGAGATGAATTATTATAATTAATTTTTTTGTTATAGTTTGAGATAAAAAATTATTGCGGTTGCATCACATATATAATTAAATAAGACCATCGAATTTTTGTAGTTTGGTTAAAGGAATGGTTGATTCCGGCACTTTTCTGACAAAAACTAATCTCACTGTGAGCGAACAACACCAAAAACGCGGAATTGATTATTAAGGCTGTGTGCTAATCTAAACCATTTTACTCGATGGAAAAATGAGGTGTCTAAATTTTCAATGGTTATCGTTTAATCATTTCCGAGAGTTTTTTTCTCACCTTGACTTGCGTGCATACCTACAGGCGACCCACATACCAAATTTAAAGATCTCCACATCTAAATCTGGAAGCTGAACCATCTTGTTGGCTTATTCTCAATGAGTATTGCTTATGTACTGTCACAATAATTATGTGTCAACAAATAGGTATTAAATGTACGGGGAAAATTTTCCAACAGTCTACCACGCGTTGAAAAAGTCATTGGGGGTTGTAGAGGAGATCCTTCTGATTCTAAATCCAAAAGTCCCGTCGACCGGAGATGTTTGTAAGTTGTAAAATTTACCAAACAAACCTCCAAAACTGCGTACGATTCCCGAGGAAAGGCACTTATAAAAACATGCACATATGTATATATGTGTAGAATACTTTTTTCTTCGAAAGTCATTTTTCTCGGACCGTGGTTCCCTAATGCAAAGCCGTCCCTTTCGGTAGACAGATGGAAATCTGAGCCAATGTACGTCACTGAGAAAAGTGATATATGTGTATGCTGATTGATTTTGGAAGCCATGCCGCGATGTAACATTAATTGTGATACATTATTTACTTCCGCCCTACCTTAAACCAACGCTGCCCTACCTTAAATTTAAGTCTAGCTACGGCCCTGCTTATGACGATATAACGCAATATGACAGGTTGTGAATCCCCTAAATAATTTGTGAGAAAATGTGCTAAGTCCACCTGAAAAAAAAAAAACAAAATTATATAAAGCAAATGTGCTAAGTCCAAAAGAAGCTGATAACTTTGGACAAGCTTTATATTAAATGTGCCGATAACTGGTATTTTAGCACGACCATCTGGGGAAGAAAACTGCAAAAAAAGTTAGGAGTTTTTTTGCCTCTCCTGAAAAGTTACCACAAATGGACTGAGCACATTTGCTCACGAAGCCAACGATATATGCAATAGGGCTCTTAAAATTATTCGACTATTCGAATATTCGGTTAATCGATTCATAACCGGTCACTTGCTAAAAAGTCGATTGCTGATATTCGAATAATCGCCTGCCTTCAATTATTCGAATAATTGCTTTGCTTCGACTAATCGAGTAATGTAGCAAATCGAATTTCAAAAATCGAATATTTATTGAAAATTTGTCAGACAGATAACACTACCCGACAAATTTTCCAAAATTTCCATATTGACATTTGATACATGATTCCTACGTAGAATTCCCTGCTGATTTCAAATACTTATGTAATCAGATAGTTTAAAAGCAGAACAGTTTTCGAGATATTTTGAGATAAAAATGTGTGATTACAACTAATCTGTCAATATCTCCGCCATTACAGTCTCGATTATTATGTTATTTGATTTCATTTTTAGAGGATGAAATACCATTTCTACCAAAGCAAAAAAAAAGTTGAAATCGACAATAAAGTGAAGTTATGTCGCACCAAAAATTTTTTGTTATGCAAATTTTTAGGTTTTTGACATTAATCTGCTTTTCGGGTATAGGTAAAAATTGACATACCCCTTGAGCTCAAAACTACTTATTTTTATTTTTCGTATGGTTAGGGTTTTGAGATAACGCTAATTAGGCGTTTTTTTGGTATCACTTCATTCAAAAATATTTTTCGCTAATGCTGTGGTTACGGTACCAATCAACATTGCCAATCAAAATCGGAAACATTTCGTGATTGGTGGGAGGTGGTTATGCTTACATTGGTGATTGGAGCGCACATACACAACATAACACATGATTATTACTGAGCACATACACAACATAACACATTATTACCCCCGAAACCTCGACTGCTGGCTGCCTGTTTCACACAGCAGATTTGCTGGATGTGAGAGTCCGAAAATTCTCTCACCGTCGGAGTGCACAACAACAATTTCACAATTTCGAAAGATAAACAAAAGGTTGAATAAAAACTCGCTGAGTGATAGTTGGTCAAAACCAGAACTGTGTGGATTTTGTGCGATTTTTTCAATCTTGATTTTAAAAAATGATTACACTGCACTACAGCCAAAAAATACTCTGAACGCCACTATCCTATCTATATGTAAAATCGGCTGCTGATTCCGAAAATCGGGTTCATTTTGAATTATATTGGATAGTTTTTGAGATATCGGCAATTTACAGTTATTTGGCCAATGGCTCCGCTTAATGCAGTATGTCTCTTTAACGCATTGATCTATCTACGTTGGAGTGACACCAAACGAAAGATAATTAATTTTCTCTAGGTCTTATAGTTTCTGAAATATAGATGAGTCAATTAAAAAATTTTCAATTTTGTACGAAAATTTTAAGAAAAAATTGACTTTGTCAGGCGAGATCTTTAAAACAAAAGTTTTACCTTGAGTTTTACTCCTTTACGCGAAGCCCCATTCTATTGGCAAAAAGAAAAGCTACTCTGAAAAAAAAAAGTTGTAAATCAAAAAAGATAAATTAATATAATAATTTATCCTTTGTTGGTTTTTTGCTGGCTTAAGATGTTAAGGCGCTTCTATCGAAGGGACCAAAGTTTGGAGTACCAATAGAGAGGAACAATTTCCCATTTTTTAATTACATAGCGGATGGAGAGGAACTTATACAGACAATAAAAAGTAAAGAACAGCAAGAAGAGGCGCGCACAAAATTCTCATTATCACAGTGGAGCGAACAAGGAAGTTTCTTAAGCAAAATAATAATATTCGTATTTTAAGTTCTGACAAAGGAAACAAGACGGTAGCAATGGAATTAAATGACTATAATAATAAAATCAAAGCAATATTAAATGATTTAAACGCATACTGGATACAGAGATTTGACCCCACTTCGAAATTACAACTAAACAAGTAAGGAAGCCTAAGTTCGAGTGGAATCGAACATTAGATACTCAGCTGTATGCTTCCATTGTTTGTTTGCGTTTGATGGAAACACGGTGTATTTTATATAAAGCGAGTGCTGTATAAAGTGGGCGTAGCCACGCCCATTTTCAACATTTTTATCAGTCATCCAACTAAGCATATGAATATTATTTTTTGTGCAAAATTTCATTCCTTTATGACTCTAGTTACAAAGATGTCACGTTACAAATTCCCAAAGGGTATTTCAAAAATATCTTTGTTAAAAAGTAGGAGTGGTCATAAACCGATTTCAATAAATTTATCCGTGTCTATTAACACAAGTTATAAAAGTGTATAAACCAAGCTTCGTCATAATATCTCAATTATTTGTCGAGTTATGGGCTAAGAAATCTCGTATATTCCTTTTGTCTAAAAAGGGGCGGTGCCACGCCCATTTTCCAAAATTTTTTGTTTTTTGTTTTCGGTCTACTGTGGGCTTCATGCCACAAAATTTCAATGAATTATGTGTATATTTGGCAGAGATATCGCTTAAAATGTATTTATTAGGTCACTTTATAATACCCATATATAAAAGTGGGCGTGGTCGTCAACCGATTTTGGCAATTTTTAGTCCAAACATTTGCCTAAGTAAGTATATCACGCGTACCAAATTTCATCGATATATCTTCAACGGTTTCTGAGTTATGACATATAAAACTTTCAATGTTTGCCCCTTAATAAGTGGGCGTGGCACCGCCCATTTTCCAAAATTTTTGTGTTTTTTGTTTTATGTCCATAGTTGGACTCATGCAACAAAATTTCAATGATAGATCTTTATATTTGACAGAGATGTCGCTTAAAACGTTTTTATTAGGTCACTTTATAATACACATATATAAAAGTGGGCGTGGTCGTCAACCGATTTTAACTGTTTTCCGTCCAAACGTTTGCCTATGTAAGTAAATCACGCGTCCAAATTTCATCGATATATCTTCAATGGTTTCTGAGTTCTGACATATAAAACTTTCAATGTTTGACCCTTAAAAAGCGGGCGTGGCACCATTTCTTCCTAGTGGCCTGAGCTCAACACGTGGGTAAAATTTCATCGCTCCAGCTATATTAATGACTGAGATACCAAATTTCCGATTTTTTCTATTGAGGAAAAGTGGGCGTGGTCATGGTCCGATTTCACCCATTTTCAATACCAACCGTCCCAGTCTCGATACCAACTTGCATTTCAAATTTCATCAAAATATCTCAATTTTTGCGCGAGTTAGAGTGTTTACAGACGGACGGACGGACGGACATGGCTCAATCGATTTCTCTTTTCACGCTGATGATTTTTTTGATATATATAAGTCTATATCATAGATGCCCACACAAATACAGTCTCATTTTGTCGTAGTGTTGATGCATGGCGTTTGGTCGCTAGAAACGTGAGTTGCCACTTCTCTGTAATGGCACCGAACTGAGGTGTTTTTTGTTTGCTAATGATGATTTTAGGCTAGTGACAATTTTCCACTTTTGTTATTTAAAATACTTGTACGTAAATACGGCAGGGTGCAATAGCGCCTTGTGAAATAAAGCCTTTAAGACCTTATTACACTATTGAAAGTGAAATAAGGCCTTTATTTCAAAAAAGGCTTTATTACACTTCGAAAGAGAAATAAAGCCTTAAAGGCCTTATTGCCCTTTCATTTTTTTTTAATGAAAAAAGTTGGACAGACGGTTGGATGAAGATCAAACGATTTTGATATTTTGTCGCGTTGTACAACAAATTGGAAGGTTAGTGGATATGTTTGGCAAACTTCATAATTTTTCCTCGCTGAAGTGAAAGCATCGCGCGCATCACTTTGAAAATAAGAAATAAAAGTGGCAAAATTTAATAAATTACTACAAAAATATTGCCAACATGTGCAATATTAAGTGCGAAAAATGTAAACAGTTAACTTATATATTTTTATAACACAAAAATTAGCTTTTTTTAATTATTACGTGTTGTACATTGGCTTGTTGTTTACTGTTCAAAGCGTTGGTAAAAATTATGTTTGACGATAAATCGACGTTGAAGTTGGAGGCGAAGCATGCGATTTATCGTACGACGGTGTAGTACGATAAATTGTATGGTTAATGGGCGGCATTATTTGCTTGGGCGCACATGCATACATATGTAGACACACGTATATACACAAACAACCCTACTGCAGCTGACCCGCATCGTTCCGGTTAGATTATGACCGTGACACGAAACAGGTCTGCTATTTGGAACGCAGTTATTATAACACAGTTTAGTAAACGAAATGCTGTTATCAACAACAACAACAACAAAAAATTTAACAGTGTAACAAGAGTATCAAAAACGAAAAAAAAAACAAAAAAATTAAAACTATTCAGGGAATAAAGATGACGATGTTATTGTATTACAATAACAAGGAAGAAATAATTATATGTTGTTTAGTTTTTAAGAAAAATGTGTTCTATTTAATGTAAAATAGTACAATTTTGATCACAATAAATCATAAATATAAAAAATTATGCACGTGTGTTCTTCAATTATTTACTTAAAATCGTGAAAATGGTCCGGGGATGGCCGAGGGCGCCGGACGCGGGCCGCGGCGCGGACGCACGAACCGGCGGACGCGGATGGGAGGGGGGCGGACGCACGGCCGGAAATCAAATCTTCGTGATAACCCCAATCATATCGGTAGTTGGTTGTCACTTATGTTTAATAAAAAAATAATAAGGCTTTATTGCACAATTGAGTAAATTTTCATAAAGGCTTTATTTCACTTTCGAAGTGTAATAAAGCCTTTTTTGAAATAAAGGCCTTATTTCACTTTCAATAGTGTAATAAGGCCTTAAAGGGCTTATTTCGCAAGGCGCTATTGCACCCCGCCGTAAATACATCTCACACTCAAATGATAAATATAAATATACAGCCTTGCCCAAAAGTACTAGACACCAATGTTTCTGTAAAAATCATATTCATACGTATGTATATGGAAATATAATAAATATCCCAATATGCAAAATACATTTGTTATAACTTTACAATAAACTTACTTCAGTAAGCAAAACGTTTCGAAAATCTTTAATATAAAACTTGTAATTCATTTAATAGTAACTGCTGAATCAACGAAAAGGAACCCTAATTCTATAATTGCATTTCACGTTTGGAAAGAAATTCTTAATAAACATTTTTATACAATGTTTTGTAAACGTGAGGAGAAAAATTTCTCCCAAACAAAAAAAATGCGCTACTCGGTACTCGAACCTACGCTCTTTGGTCCGTAGGCAGCATATCTCACCATTATGCTACAATCGTATTCGGAATTAGAGTTTTTGACAATAAAGAACTCTAAGGCACTCTGCACACAAGGCGTATCGTCATAGACGCGTACGAGACATTTCATGTAGCGTCGATTTCTCTACGCCTCAAGATCTGCACACGAAGCGACATGAAACTTCGCTGCACAAAACAAACAAACAAATTAATAATACGGTATTTGCTTTAAATTTCGAAGCTTTAAATAGAAAAGATAAAAAATTTTACGGAATCTTCCATTTTCTTTAATTATACACTCATTTTTTCCGATTTTTTACACAAATTTTACTGCTTTCATAAATTCCACCAAGTGGAAAAATGTAAACAAACAGCTTCTTCTTCCTCTTTTCTAAGCGTAGTACGCCTAGCTACCAGCACTGCTTTACGCCAAGCGACGTGTAGCCAGCATACTTTGACGAATGCATGAAGCTGACGACTCGTGTGCAGCCCTCAATTGAAATATACGTGCGCGACATCAAAGCGTACAGCTTTCGTCTGTAGTATCTAATTCGCGTCTAAAGCAGTACGCTCCGTGTGCAGAGTGCCTAATTCGTGCACGTCATCACACATTGTGGACATTTTCGCAAATAAAAATTATTTACTTGCATTCATAATTGCGCATAACGGTTACGCAGCTGGCAACCACGAGCTGAAATTCAGAAGAAAAACAACCAACGGCAAAGTCGACTGAAGCAGTGCTTTGCTACGTCACGTCAGTATACATATATGGCTCTGCGACAGCGCTGTGCTCGTGAGCAGCTTCGTGGGCATCTATGGTCTATATCTATCTCGATTATTTCATTCTGTTACAATCAACCGTTATGTGATTAAAACTATAATACAATGTGTACTAGTACAGCTGAGTATAAAAATAATAAATTTGTAGACAAACTATTTGAAATAGGAATAATATCAAAACAAGAAAAATACAAACTCACTTCTACCACGTCAATTGCGCCTAGAATCTATGGACTCCCGAAAGTATGTACATAAAGATGGAACTCCGCTTAGACCGATTTGCACTACTATTGGCTCACCATCATATCAGCTTAGCAAGTATATAATTGATATATTAAAGAAGTTAACAATAGACACTTCTTACAATATAAAAAACACGCTGGAGTTTAAAGAAAGAAGAAACAATACCCGTATTTGCGACGATGAAAGATTGATTTCCTTTGACGTGGTTCAATTTATCCTAGCATACCCATACAGTTGGCATTGGACGTTATACAAAATAAATGGACGAGAATAAAAGAATATACGAGAATACCTAAACAATTGTTTATAGATATAATAAGGTTCTGCATACAAGAAAGTAGATACTTCAAATTTGAAGATAAAATATATACACAATTAAAAGGTCCACCCATGGGATCACCAACCTCTCCGATTATTGCAGATATAGATATGGAAGAACTATTAAAATTCAGTGTCGAAAAACTACGAAGAAGACCAAGATTACTAACAAAATACGTTGATGATTTGCTTGCTATTATTCACGAAGACGAGGAACAAAATACTCTTGACACACTAAATTCGTTTGAAAAAAACATTAATTTTACAATTCAATTAGAAGTGGACGGAAAATTTGGACGCAATGATATTAACAGAAGGGAATAAATTAAAGTTAAAGTGGTATAAGAAACCCGCAGCTTCAGGACGAATCATAAATTTTTATTCGAAACACCCAAAAACGATGATAATTAATACAGCAATGGGCTGTATACGACGAATGCTAAATATATCAGATGACACTTACCACGAAGAAATAAAAATATTATTGAAAACAAAAAATTTTCCGAGAAATATCATCAACACATTATTGAAAAGAGCTAAAAGAGGAAATCAACAAACAACAAAACAAGTTAAAATCTTTAAGTCCATAACCTATGTACCCATGATTCAAATAAAGAAGATTGTGCACTCAGTGATATTCAACAAAATATTCATCCGTGAGCCTGCGTTCATTTTGGTTAGTACGTCAACAACTACGTTATCGACGAGAAGGAAAATTTGCAAACAGGCAAAAAATACCTTTATTAACCTATTATTCACACAAATAAATACGCGGCGCTTCATTTTTCTTTATTTAAAATAGCTTTTTAATATAAATTTCACATTTATCGCACACAATCTTTAGTTATTAGAAAACCGGAAACGAAACTGGGTGAAAGAGAATTTATCAGCTGATTCTGTCAAATTTTGGATGAACGCATAGCGGTACCGCTGAATGCACAATCTTCTTTATTTGAATCATGCTATGTACCTAATTTATTAGTAGGGAAGCTAAAAATATGCAAATGCATATTGCATATGCAAATGCATATTTAGACCTAAAATGCATATTTACGGTCAAAATGCATTTCGTGCTTATTTTGGCATATTTTGGCACTTAATCGAACAATAACGAAAAATATTAAGCTGGCAACATCTTATCTGTGGTTAATTCAGATAGTTACGTATACATACAATCATGATCCAATTAAAAGGTCATGTCAGTTCGCTGACCGCCATATTTCTTTCGGTTTTAGAAAAAAGTATCAGGTCCTCATACGTAATTTCCTTTTGCAATTGGCACAGCTGTTTGTTTGGTTGTTCACGGCTTTATTGGTCCTGTGACGTAAGCAGTATTTGACATTTCCGCCTACTGGCATTACCGTCTCAATATATATACCGTGACATACAATCAAGGCTATTTAACTATTGATCTGGGCCCCGGAGCGGAGCATTTTCCCTTATAAAAATTCACCACGACAAACACTAAGTTCTTGTATGCTGATCAGAGCCTCGAATCAAACCCAGAGTAAAAAAAACTTTGCTCCGATTCCCTGTTATTGATAGAAAACTGTTTTAGTGTGAAAATTTGAAGGGAACAATAATATGCAATATGTATAGACATACACAGGCATACGCTACACTGCCAATATGAATCCTGATATTTGGATCATATTGATGGTCTGATGAATCGCAGACCAGTGCTACACGTTCAATATGAATATTGCGATATTTTTCTCGCTCTGAGGCTTAAAATATTTTACTTCCGTCCTTTTCACACTTTCACTTTCAATTCGTTTATTGCCAATATTGCGATCCAGATCACGGATATCAAAATTTCTAAATATACACGCATTTTGATGGGTCACAAAATTTTCATGCTACACAGTCAATTCATATTGTCAATATTGCGATCCGGATCGCGGATTTCAAAATTTCTAAATACTTTGCGATCCAGAACCGCGATCCATCAATACTCGATGCTACACGGTCAATATTAATCGTTTTCCGCATACAAGAGCTTTTTCTCTTAAAACCGCCAAAAATTCACACTGGAAAATATAGTAAAACATCCCATTAAACACTGAAAAAGAAATTATCAAACGTTTGAGAAAATATTGTTTCTAAAGTTGAGAATCAGCATATATATCATTTGAAAATAAACATATTTTCAAGTGTTCATCAAACATTATCAATTTTAGATTAACTTACAACACATTTGAAAAAAAAAACTTGTTTCGTATTTTGTACTATTTCCCGAATTTCAACATTTGATCCATGTTTGATCTATCTATCTTGAAGGAACGAAGAAATTTTGTGTGTTTGCAAATTTCAGTCAGCGTTCGTTGTTCTACTCAGGCAGTCCCTTTACGGTTGGAATGATGATAGTTGAAAATGATTGTGTGTAATAATGATTCTGCATTTCTTATTTTATTTGTTTGTGGCTTTTTGTGAAGTTACACAAAATTTAATAAAACCATATGTAGTTGGTTTCTCATATGTGTGTATGCATATTAAAAAAGATATTATACTCATGTAATTGTACAAAAGGCACCGGCGAACTTCACCCGTACCGGTAAATGAAAAACATCATAACAACATAACAACAACAACATAAGCGTACAAATATGTAATACATACATATACATCTATTTATTCCATTCCATTTCTGCGCTCACACCACAAACTTACAATATCCCTCACTCTAGAGTACATATATGTAATACATACATACATCTATTGATTGCATTCCATTTCGTACCACCTTTGAAATGGGTTTGAGAAAATGGAATTTGTCAAATTGAGAATCAGCCCAAAATCCCATACTAAAAATGAGCCTTTTTGTTTGAGAACGCTATCAGGGGAAATTTGAGGTGCATTTGATAACAAACGTTTGATATTTGACAATAGGGTTATTTCTCAAATGAACCTCAAATTGAAAATGAAGAAAAATGTTTATTGGGATATGATAGTTAAATGCAACCCTGCGCAATATTAATGGAATGGTTTCATTTGCTTTGTAGAAAGATATCATGCATTTACATAAATACAAATCTAAAATTAATTTAAAGTATTTTATAGTATTTAAAAACAAATGTGTTAAATGGGGAACATGTGAATTGTACGTTTCAGTTCTTATATTATTATTATTTTGCAAAGTTCGTTAAATAAAAATGTAAGCTTGAAATGAAATACATACATTTTTTGAGCATATTTCAGGTATTTTTTAGGCATATATGCATATGATGACATTTTTTCGTGCATATTTACGAACGAGCATATTTCAGTTATTTTTCGGGCATACTAGCATGCATATTTTGAAATTTTTCGTGCATATTTTTAGCTTCCCTATTTATCAGAAGGCCTAACGAAATCAGATTGTTATCAAGGATGGGCATTTTTCAACTACCACTCATTTTCAACTACCACTCAAATTGAATCAACTACCACTCAAATTTGGTGCCCGAAACCTATTTAGGCAGTGGAATCATTGAGAAGTTAATCAACACATCAGCTTGTGGTGAAATGTATGTACATACATATGGATGTGAGGATATGTGAGTCGTTAGTTTTGAAATTGGCATAAGTGAACTAGATTTGAACTAGAAATTGAAATAGGGGTGAACTAGAAAGTGAACTAGAACTTTAACTAGAACGAACTAGTAGATGAACTTGAATATCTACAACTACTATTGTAATGCACATGTCCTTCCCTTGAATTTTGTATACCTAATGTATATATATAATGTAATGTCCGAGCCAAACAAATTTTTCTAATTAGTAAAAATCCAATTATTGGGTTTTTTAAGAGCAGCGGTCACCTCTCGGCAGTGGGCGGCATACCCTCCGAGAGTATTTCTGCCATGAAAAAGCTTCTCACAAAAAATGCATTCGCCGTTCGGAGCCGGCATAAAACTGTAGGTCCACCCAATTAGTAGGAAAAACAAAAAGGAGCACACCTCGAATTGGGAGAGAAGCTCGGCCATAAAACTCGTCAGAGTTATAATAGCGCCATTGTATTATTATATTATTATAATGTAGTGGTCGGAAACTATCGATGGCACTATCGTCACTATCGATGGTTTCTGAACATCGTTTACACTATCGATGGTTTTCGACTATCGTTTGAACTATCGATAGTTTATTGAAAATTTGAAATGTGACCACTAGGCACCAAACAAACGGTAACTATTCCATGCAGGGTTTGAATTGCTGACTAGCAAGTAGTCAAAGCAACATAAATACGACTATGCGTTCTAGTCGCATGGTCGTTTAAAATGTGATTACCCAAAAACATTAAAATTACACTACAATATGGGTATCAAACGAAAGGGGATGGCCCCAGGTTTTATTTGGACTACGATATATTTTGATAAATTTATCGATAACTGAGTCAGCTCATAATTGTGGAAAAGCGGATAAATATGGATACGGAATACGAATATAGAATACCGAACACCGCAAAATGGGTATCAAATGAAAGCGCTTGGCTAGGGCTATCATTTGGTCGAGTCTTAATTAATTATGAACTGATCTAAAAAATATCCATCATCCAGAAATTGTTATGGAACATCGAAAAAATATCAATTGCTCATAACAATTATGATCTGATCGAAAAAATATCGATCTTTGAGTAATTGTTATTGTTGATGGAAAAATTTTTCCATTGCTCAATAATTGTTATCAAGTGATTTTTATATTTATCTATATATATAAAAATGATTTGGTATTTAATTGTAACGCTAAAACTTGAAAACGGCTGAACCAAATCAAATACTTCCTTAGGAGGGTTTGTTTGTTGTTACCCCGCGAAGGTTTAGTCGAAGAAAAAATTAAAAAATGTTAGGGGGCCGTGGCACCTCCCATACAACCCAAATTTTTAAAGCTGATTATCTCTAAAACAGTTCAAGGTAGGGAGCTGAAAATTGGTATAGAGGTAGGTGATATCAAAACCCTTCTCACTCAGAAAATTGGGGGTTATCAGAAAAGGGGGCGTGGCACCTCCAATACAACCTTAATTTTTAAAGCTGATTATCTCTAAAACAGTTTAAGGTAGGGAGCTGAAAATTGGTATAGAGATAGATGATATCAAAACCCTTCTCACTCAGAAAATTGGGGGTTATCAGAAAAGGGGGCGTGGCACCTCCCATACAACCTTAATTTTTAAAGCTGATTATCTCTAAAACAGTTCAAGATAGGGAACTGAAAATTGGTATAGAGGTAGGTGCTAGCAAAACCTTTCTCACTCAGAAAAGTGGGGGTTATCAGAAAAGGGGGCGTGGCACCTCCCATACAACCTTAATTTTCAAAGCTGATTATCTCTAAAACAGTTTAAGGTAGGGAGCTGAATATTGGTATAGAGGTAGCTGATATCAAAACCCTTCTCACTCAGAAAAGTGGGCGTTATAAGAAAAGGGGGCGTGGCACCTCCCATACAACCTTAATTTTTAAAGCTGATTATCTCTAAAACAGTTCAAGGTAGGGAACTGAAAATTGGTATAGAGGTAGGTGATATCAACACCCTTCTCACTCAGAAAAATGGGGGTTGTTAGAAAAGGGGGCGTGGCACCTTCCATACAACCTTAATTTTTAAAGCTGATGATCTCTAAAACAGTTCAAGGTAGGGAGCTGAAAATTGGTATAGAGGTAAGTGATATCAAACCCCTTCTCACTCAGAAAAGTGGGGGTTATCAGAAAAGGGGGTTTGGCACCTCCCATACAACCTTAATTTTTAAAGCTGATTATCTCAAAAACAGTTTAAGGTAGAGAGCTGAATATTGGTATAGAGGTAGCTGATATCAAAACCCTTCTCACTCAGAAAAGTGGGCGTTATCAGAAAAGGGGGCGTGGCACCTCCCATACAACCTTAATTTTTAAAGCTGATTATCTCTAAAACAGTTCAAGGTAGGCAGTTAAAAATTGGTATAGAGCTAAATGATATCAAAACAATTTTTGCGCATAAAAGTGTAGGTTATCGGAAAAGGGGGCGTGGCACCTCCCATACAAACTTAATTTTTCAAGCTGAATATCTATAAAAGCGTTTAAGGTTGGGACCTGAAAATTGGTCAGGAGACTGACGATATCAATAGCGTTCTTATGAAAAAAAACAGTAGTTTTGGGAAAAGGGGGCGTGGCACGTCTCATGCGTTCTTAATTTTTAAAGCTAAATATCCTTAAAAGCGTTCATGGCATGTACATAGAAATCACTATGCAGATATACGATATCAATACCATGTTCACCCAAAAAAAAAAAGATTTATCGAAAAATGGGGCATTGCACCTCCCATACGTACTAAACTTTTTAGGCTGAATATATCTAAAAGTGTTGGAAGAGGGGCCTAAAAACCATTATGGAGGTGTACTATATCAATCCTCTTACTTACTTAGTGAAAATAGCCAATACTCAGTGAAAATAAATATCCGGAACAGAAAACTAAAAATGTTGTGTATCGTACAGCCTTAAACTGAATACTAAAATTATATATTTTGAAGTTGTATACACAATGAAGTAGTGAAAAATCGTTAATTTTCTATTAAAAATAATACCGGTGTAATAACAATTTTTGAAATGAAATTAATAAAAAATTTGTTTTGGGCAGAACGAAGTTTGCCGGGTCAGCTAGTTTGTTATAATTGTTATAGCCTCTGGTTAATATATTAATTTTTTTGAACAAGAATAAATGGCTAATAAATAAATAAAACAAAACAGTGTACTGAAAAAAGTTTTATTGGATCATCTTCTATTACTTTCATGTATTGGTAAGAATAAGAACAAGACAGGTGGGCAAAGTTTGTTTACATTCGGGTGAAATCGGGTGAGCTCATTTAAAACAGATGTGTTTGTGGATGTGTTTGCTGCCGGACGGCAAAAGGCGGTTACAGTGTGAGCGTAGCCGTAGACTCTCCCAAATCACCCGAAACTATCGTCAACTATCGATATACTATCGATAGTTTGCAAAAAACTATCGTACACTATCGATGGTGCTGACTATCGATAGTTTCCGACCTCTAACTCAATGTACATACATACATATGTATAAGTTATACGCATACATATACCTCAGTGAAATATTTATATGTGCACTTAATTAATTCAATTTATCTATCTAATTTAAGACTCTATTTAGGTATCTTTGGGCATGTAAATATTATATTACATATTTGGTAATTCGTTTATATATAATGATTAGTTTTAATCCGCTGATAATGTATACGGTATATAAAAACTTGTGGTATATGCCACCTTTCTTAGGAAAAATTTATATGTGCAAAACGCATTTTCCCTGCTTCAAATGTCAATAAGTAAGATAAAATAACTTTATTCATACAAATCGCAAGTGAAGCAAATATAAATTTTTTTGCAAACGGATATTGAGTGATTTCCAACTTTTAGAAAAAATGCCACGCGGATCCACCTTGTCAGAAACAGAGCGCGGTTTTATAATTGGACAAAGGGATGGTGGTGTGCCATTGGTCGAAATTGCAACGAAATTGGGACGCCATAGAAATACGATTACTAATTTCCTAAAAAACCCGGAAAAATATGGGACTACCAAACGCAGTGGCAGAAAATCAGAGATTGATGAATGTTGTAAGCGAACAATTCGGCGTCTAGCTGTTGAAAAAGGTATGAGTTGCAGTGAAATTCAAGCCCATCTTAATCTTAAGGTAACAAGGAGACGAGTCCACCAAATATTATCCCAAAACAAAAATGTCACATATACTGCGCGAGTATCTCAACCTATGCTTTTAAAAAGACATATGACATCCCGTTTGGCCTTCGCCGATAAATATAAGTTCTGGGATACAGAGTTCCAAAAAGTAATTTTCAGCGATGAGAAAAAGTTTAATTTGGATGGTACCGATGGCTGTCAAAAATATTGGCGCGACTTAAGACACCCGAGGCAGAATCGTCTTAAGCGAAACCATGGTGGCGGCTCGTTAATGGTTTGGGGGGCTTTTAGGTATGCTGGAAAATCTCCACTCTGTTTCATCCCATGCAAAACCAATTCCCAAATGTACATTGAGTTATTGGACAATGTCCTTATTCAATTTTCTGAAGAAGTTTATGGAAATGAGTGGATATTTCAACAGGACAACGCCCCAATCCACACCACTCGTACAACAAAATATTTTTTATCGTCCAGAAACATCCCTTTGTTGGTTTGGCCAGCCATCAGTCCTGACCTCAACCCCATTGAGGACCTGTGGGGAATACTTTCGGCTAAGATTTATAAGAATGGTAGACAGTTTCAGACCATGAAGCAGCTTAAAGAAACGTTGGTAAAGGAATGGGACGAAATAAGCATCCAAACCTTACAAAAATTGGTAGAGTCCATGCCAAGGAGATTGACCCAGGTTCAGTTGAAGAAAGGGAAGCATATAAATTATTAGAATTTATAAAATATTGTTATCTAGCCACATACATGTTAAAAATCCTTTGACGCACATATAATTTTTTCCTAAGGGAAAATTAAATAAAAATTAAACTAAAATCACCAGTAAATAAAGACAAATTGATTTGCTATTGTATTAGTCATATATGTAAAAAATAATATTTAAAAAAATATAACTTTAGTTTTTTATAATTTTTATAAAATACTAGCTGACCCGGCAAACTTCGTTCTGCCCAAAACAGATTTTTTTATTAATTTCATTTCAAAAATTGTTATTACACCGGTATTATTTTTAATAGAAAATTAACGATTTTTCACTACTTCATTGTGCATACACCTTCAAAATATATAATTTTAGTATTCAGTTTAAGGCTGTACGATACACAACATTTTTAGTTTTCTGTTCCGGATATTTATTTTCACTGAGTATTGGCTATTTTCACTAAGTAAGTAAGAGGATTGATATAGTACACCTCCATAATGGTTTTCAGGCCCCTCTTCCAACACTTTTAGATATATTCAGCCTAAAAAGTTTAGTACGTATGGGAGGTGCAATGCCCCATTTTTCGATAAGTCTTTTTTTTTTTGGGTGAACATGGTATTGATATCGTATATCTGCATAGTGATTTCTATGTACATGCCATGAACGCTTTTAAGGATATTTAGCTTTAAAAATTAAGAACGCATGAGACGTGCCACGCCCCCTTTTCCCAAAACTACTGTTTTTTTTCATAAGAACGCTATTGATATCGTCAGTCTCCTGACCAATTTTCAGGTCCCAACCTTAAACGCTTTTATAGATATTCAGCTTGAAAAATTAAGTTTGTATGGGAGGTGCCACGTCCCCTTTTCCGATAACCTACACTTTTATGCGCAAAAATTGTTTTGATATCATTTAGCTCTATACCAATTTTTAACTGCCTACCTTGAACTGTTTTAGAGATAATCAGCTTTAAAAATTAAGGTTGTATGGGAGGTGCCACGCCCCCTTTTCTGATAACGCCCACTTTTCTGAGTGAGAAGGGTTTTGATATCAGCTACCTCTATACCAATATTCAGCTCCCTACCTTAAACTGTTTTTGAGATAATCAGCTTTAAAAATTAAGGTTGTATGGGAGGTGCCAAACCCCCTTTTCTGATAACCCCCACTTTTCTGAGTGAGAAGGGGTTTGATATCACTTACCTCTATACCAATTTTCAGCTCCCTACCTTGAACTGTTTTAGAGATCATCAGCTTTAAAAATTAAGGTTGTATGGAAGGTGCCACGCCCCCTTTTCTAACAACCCCCATTTTTCTGAGTGAGAAGGGTGTTGATATCACCTACCTCTATACCAATTTTCAGTTCCCTACCTTGAACTGTTTTAGAGATAATCAGCTTTAAAAATTAAGGTTGTATGGGAGGTGCCACGCCCCCTTTTCTGATAACGCCCACTTTTCTGAGTGAGAAGGGTTTTGATATCAGCTACCTCTATACCAATATTCAGCTCCCTACCTTAAACTGTTTTAGAGATAATCAGCTTTGAAAATTAAGGTTGTATGGGAGGTGCCACGCCCCCTTTTCTGATAACGCCCACTTTTCTGAGTGAGAAGGGTTTTGATATCAGCTACCTCTATACCAATATTCAGCTCCCTACCTTAAACTGTTTTTGAGATAATCAGCTTTAAAAATTAAGGTTGTATGGGAGGTGCCAAACCCCCTTTTCTGATAACCCCCACTTTTCTGAGTGAGAAGGGGTTTGATATCACTTACCTCTATACCAATTTTCAGCTCCCTACCTTGAAATGTTTTAGAGATAATCAGCTTTAAAAATTAAGGTTGTATGGAAGGTGCCACGCCCCCTTTTCTGATAACCCCCATTTTTCTGAGTGAGAAGGGTGTTGATATCACCTACCTCTATACCAATTTTCAGTTCCCCACCTTGAACTGTTTTAGAGATAATCAGCTTTAAAAATTAAGGTCTGATAACCCCCAATTTTCTGAGTGAGAAGGGTTTTGATATCACCTATCTCTATACCAATTTTCAGCTCCCTACCTTAAACTGTTTTAGAGATAATCAGCTTTAAAAATTAAGGTTGTATGGGAGGTGCCACGCCCCCTTTTCTGATAACCCCCAATTTTCTGAGTGAGAAGGGTTTTGATATCACCTACCTCTATACCAATTTTCAGCTCCCTACCTTGAACTGTTTTAGAGATAATCAGCTTTAAAAATTAAGGTTGTAAGGGAGGTGCCACGCCCCCTAACATTTTTTAATTTTTTCTTCGACTAAACCTTCGCGGGGTAACAACAAACAAACCCTCCTAAGGAAGTATTTGATTTGGTTCAGCCGTTTTCAAGTTTTAGCGTTACAATTAAATACCAAATCATTTTTATATATATAGATTATTCCATGCACATATAACTATTTCACTGAGGTACATATGTATGTATGCACGTTTTTCCATAAGCTTATTTGGGGTTTGACTGACTTCTGTGCACTTTTGCTACCAACACTAAAGTTGAGTGGTAGTTAAAAATCGATTTATATCATGAATTTAACTACCACTCAAATTCGAGATTTAACTACCACTCAAATTGAGTGGTAGTTAAAATCAGATATTTAACTACCACTCAGGTTTGAGTGGTAGTTGCAGGCTGAGTGCACTCAAAATTAGTTGAATCATGCCCAACCCTGATTGTTATAATAAAGAAGAAGTAAAAATAGCCCATAAGCCGAAAAACACTCTCAAACATCTCTTCAACCGAACAAAGGCAAAAATTCCAAATATTGAAAAAAAGTAATGTAATATACAAAATCCCATGCCACGGTAAGAACGGTGAATCATGTAATAAAATATATGTTGGAACGACAAAATCTAAATTTAAAACAAGACTAACACAGCATAAATCAGACGTGAAAAATTGTCAGAAAAATACACACAAAACAGCACTAATGGCCCACTGTGCAAACACCGGCCATATACCGAACTTCGACGAGGCCAGTATTCTACAACAAGAACAACATTACAGAAAGCGATTTATAGGCCCGTCACATAGCATACGTCAATCCGTCTACGTCGACGTATGTGACTGACAGCTCAGTAAACTACGGTAATTTAAATGTACATCGTCACAAGTACGACGGATCCGTCGCCGCAACGTACCAAAGTTGCCCAACAGTCAAAATGGTCAATAATTATCAGATGCGAAGTTACTGAAAACTGAATTTCAAGAGGCCAACTTAAAAGAGAAATTACAAAATATTCTAAAGAGTTAAATTTTTTCCACCACCTCTGTAGTTAAAGGTTAATCAAACAGCTGATTTGTGTATATCCGCCAACGTTTCCTATGTGGCGACCTCTCCGTCAAGTACGTGAGCTGTCAGTCACATACGTCGACGTAGACGGATTGACGTATGCTATGTGTCGGGGCTATTACTCTTGAAATTCTCCATATCATAAACACACCCACAAATATAAGACTTAACTACAAAACTGACACCGATAACTGCGCTCATTTGTATAGATATTTGTTAACAAATAAATAGTTTTAAACTCCACGTCAAACAAAGAAGACGTGAATATTCAAAATTAAAAGTGTATGTACCTACATAGCCCGCGAAGACGATCGCCGAAGAAGCGATTGAAATATATTGGGCTAGAAAAGAAAAGAAAAAAAATTTTGTTTTTCTTATTTATGGACCTTAAGCCAGCAAAAAACCAACAAAACAAAAAAGATAAATCAACTACTTTCCGCAGTTGAAATGTGCCCAACAACGCTCCGTTGTTGTTTCAAAAGTGCAAGCGTTGTCGATTAAGTCAACCACGGAAACTGTTGGCTTTAAGTTAACAACGGAGACTGTTGGAAAAATTTTCACATAAAAATAAATTTTTGTTTGCATTTTACTGTTCATCTTCTCTCCACCCGGGTCCCAACTGCAAATATGTAGTCTCCGCTTTCTATCTTTATTTATTATTCTGCTTTTCCTTCTTTATTTTATATTCTCCTCCGGATTCGAGCCATGACATCAATCTGAAATTCTATCCAATCATAAATAGTGGAACATTCAATATTATATTGAATTTAAAACAACCTTTTATACTTCCCCTTTCCCGAAAAGTCATCTATAAATTATATGAATCATTGTAAATACAAAATTAAAAAAAATTTGTTCTCATTAGTTTTGTTAACAACGGAAACTGTTGGATCAAATACTTTTGCCTTTAAATCAACAACAGGGACTTTTGGAGAAAATTTTCTGCGAAAAATGAACTTTTGTTTGGATTTTTCTCTTCATATTCTCTCCATCATTATTGTTTTTGTTGGTTTTCTCACAAAAAAATTAGGGGATTCACAACCTGTCACATTGCGTCATATCATATTTTCAATGAATTATCTTTATATTTGACAGAGATACCGCCCATTTTCCAAAATTTCATCAAATTTTTTCATAAGGGCCTGAGCTCAATACATGGGTAAAATTTTATCACTCTCGCTATATTTAGTGGCTGAGATACCAAATTTCCGACTTTTTCTATATAGGTTTCTTTAAGAAATACCACTGATATATATGTATGTATATTTGAGATATTAAATAAAAAGAAAAATAAGATTTATTTTTTGCGTCTCCATTTAATCCCCTGCTAAAACGGTCTACAGTGAAATTTTCTCAGAGCAAACACTTTATATTAGTGGCAATCTTTTGTAAGCAACCTGCAAAAGAATGCACTACCTGCTTTTATTGAGGGATTACTGTAGTATGGTTGAGGAATTTTTTAAATTGTGATTCATTTACAACACTACTGTGAGCTTTCATAATTTGACTTTTTTCATTTACACTATCCCTGCAAAAAATTCGACTAATTCGGGATGTATCCGGGATCACTCGCAATGGAGCATGCGAATAATACAACTTCTGGTCTCTTTATATGGAATGAAGTTTCCCCTTTTGTTTGAGCATGTCCTATGTGGAGACTAATTGTACCCTTTTAGATCTGAACAAAATCATATTTCGAAGTTCGTTTATAACATTTTGAGTACAATTGTCAACAATTTGTCTACATTTTCACCCTTCCCTATAAAATTGGGGAGTAATTGTACCCGAAAGAGAGGAGTCCGGGACAAATCGCACAATTTTTACAGGGCTATTGAAGGAAATAAAAAAAGGGGTTTGTTTTTAAAATTTATTTAAATTTCTGTGTACATATACATATATAACTAATGAATGCCGGTAGAATCGTTCCAAGTAAAAATTAAATATGTGTATTAATGGAAAGAAAAAAGGCGTTACTTATTTATTTGCGAATTTCTCCAGTAGATCTAGCTTTCTTTTTTCTATTTCGAGGTATTTTCCAAATTTAGCCTTCAAAATTTCCTTCGTAATACCTTCCTCGAGCTGCAAGCCTTTTGCGTGTGGATAGATTTTGTGAGACGGATGAACGATGTGATGGTGAAATGTTCGGATACCAGAAGAAGTTCTCGGATACTTAATACTATGTTCATGCTGGATTTGAAACGCAACATTTTGCATTTTCGAAGATGGCTTTTTGAAAAGTGTTCATGCTGCCGCGTTTTGTAAATGCGCATTTGAGAAGTTCGAAACAAACGGAGCTAATATCCCAGATTACGCAATCAGGTGTTGAGGTTTATTTTTTTGTTTTGTCTAATTAAAAAATAGAACAAGAATTTGCAAAATATGTAATAATATAATACACTAATTTTGCAAGCCAAACGTACCAACCGCTTTGGTATTAATTTCGATCTCTGTTTTGTTTACTTTCGTTCATTACATGTAGAGTGACGTCATCATGGAGCTCGTGTGCCCATGCTCATGCTGCTCTATATGCGTAATCTTGTAGGTATTTCGTTCTTGTATTGCCAGAGTGTTGCCACTATTTTCCATTCGAATGGCAAATTTTTTCGAAGATTTCAGGGTTGCTTTCTGCGTTAGCATTCAAAACGCAAAAAAATAGTTGCGTTAAGTTGCATTTTGGTGGTGGCATTTGTATGGAGAAATGTAACATTTAATGTTGCGTTTTGGACTTAACGCAAAACTGCCTCCGAAAGGCAAAACGCAGGCTCACCATGAACATGCTATAAGCAAGTTTCCGAAAATTTATTGATGTGTAGGCAGAACATGCTTTGTAAATTAAATGAGAATGTAAAAACTTCATACGCATGCAGATGGTGTTATTTGGGCTACATTAACATTCATTGAATATGGTTTAGGAAGGTTTTTTTGATTTATTGACAAAATTAAATTGTAGTGAGATATGCATCAGGGATGTCACTTAGAAAATTTTTTTCCTACCAAAAACCTACCAAAATGGCTTCGAGCCTACCAATTTTTTTTTTAATGTGAGATTTAACCATATTCAACAAATTAATTTAGGGTAACTGTGCCAGTAACCGACCACCCTGCAGTAACCGGACACTTCTGTTTTTTTACCGCTTAAAATATAAATAAACTGTTTATGTTTTTTTTCTTTGATTTTGAAAGCTTTAATATTAAATTAAAATTACTAGTAAACCCTGCCACGCGATTCTGTGGCTTTCGATTACACTGTGAGACAATTTGAGGGTGGCAGACCACATATTGCCACATTTGACAATTTTTTTGATTGTCATTTTAAATTTGACTTCCCCTTAAAATTGGCAGAATATGAATGGGCTGTAAGCCCATAGAATTTTATTAATAAAATATAAAATGAAGCATATGCCTATATAGTTACTGGTTATTTTTATTTTCTGTGGACCTAGATTTTTTTATACAAAGATTTTGTGCGAGGAGCCCCATAGTGAAGTTTTATGCCGAATAATTTTATAGAATATGTTAACTTTAAAGCAACCTCCAAAACGCCATTTTTCGCAGTCCTCTTTCTCTTTCTAGTTTTCTTTCTTATCACCTCAAATTTAAAAATCAAACAAACTATACCGTAAAACTGATTTTTTGAAAAGATGGTAACCCTTTTTGTAAAAATAATAATGAATTACTCATTTTCAAGCAAATACCTTTCATGTGACACCTCAAATTTAAAAATCAAACAAACTATAGCGTAAAACTGAATTTTTGAAAAGATGGTAACCCTTTTTGTAAAAATAATAATGAATTACTCATTTTCAAGCAAATACCTTTCATGTGACACCCCAAATTTAAAAATCAAACAAACTATAGCGTAAAACTGAATTTTTGAACAGGTGGAAACCCTTTTGGTAAAAATTTTAATAAATTCCTCTTTTTCAGCTCAAGCCCTTTCATATGGTACCTGAAATTTAAAAATCAATCAAACTATACAGGTTAATTAAATTTTTAAGCAGGTGGCAACCCTTTTCAGAAATATTAAACCTTCCTGCACATCTTCAGGTCAAGCCCTTTCACGTGACACCCCATTTTCGAAAATGGGTATAACGGTGTAAAAGTTATGGTGCGTACAAAAAATCGCTTAGCGTAATATACATACGAGTATATAAAGATTTGTACAAATCTTCATTTTTACGATATAGTTTGTTTGATTTTTAAATTTCATTTACCATATGAAAGGGTTTAGGCTGAAAATTAGTAATTTATTAAAATTTTTACCAAAAGGGTTGCCACCTGTTGAAAAATTCAGTTTTACGCTATAGTTTGTTTGATTTTTAAATTTGAGGTGTCATATGAAAGAAAACTAAAAAGAGAAAGAGGACTGCGACAAATGGCGTTTTGGAGGAAGCTTTAAGGTTAACATATTCTATAAAATTATTTGGCATACAACTTCACTATAGGGCTCCTCGCACAAAATCTTTGTATAAAAAACCTAGGTCCACAGAAGGATGCCTTAAAAATTTTCAAGAAGTCGATCCAAAGAGCTAAAAGAGACTCATGGAAAAACTTCGCTAGCGACATAGAAGAAATCTCTGAGGCCAATCGTCTACGAAAGGTCCTCTCTACTAACCCAGTTCCCCCAAGCTGTATCCGAATGCAAAATGGGGACTGGGCCACATCTAGTACTGATATTCTGAACACCCTGGTCACCACACACTTCCCAGGGTGCACCTCGGAACCTTATAGAACCTACTCTAACCCCAGGACATCTAATGACTTGGAGCACATAATTACTAACACAAGGGTAAAATGGGCAATTAAATCCTTCAAACCCTTCAAATCTCCGGGAATAGATGGAATCTTTCCTGCTGAATTACAGGCAGCAAGTGATACTCTAACCCCTCTACTTGTTCCTATCTATAAAGCCTGCCTCAACCTGTCATACATTCCTCTGGAATGGACCACGGCGAAGGTGATCTTTATTCCTAAAGGGGGCAGAGCCTCCTACAGCAGCTCAAAGGATTTCAGGCCGATAAGCCTGACCTCTTTTCTACTCAAAGTTCTTGAGAGATTGCTGGATGTCTATATCAGGCTCCGTGCGAATACTCTATCTCCTTTTCAACACGCTTATTCCAAAGGCAAGTCGGTAGAGACTGCTCTACACGCTATCACTTCCAAGATAGAAAAGGGGCTAGCCTTTAAGGAATTCACACTGGGCATCTTTCTCGACATAGAAGGAGCTTTCAACAATGTTCTACCGGGAGCCGTTACCACCGCCCTACGGGACTTGGAGGTAGAAGAGGCTCTCGTGAGGTTTGTCGAACTTCTTCTTAGTAGAAGAGCCATTATTTCTGAAATGGGTAATTCATCGATAACTAGGTATGCCAACAGGGGAACACCCCAGGGTGGAGTTTTGTCTCCTCTGCTTTGGAACCTAACGGTGAACACCCTGCTCTCTAAACTTCAGCACACGGGCTGCCAGGTCATTGCGTACGCCGATGACATCGCCCTGACAGCGACTGGCAAGCATATACCGGTGCTGAGCGACCTTTTGCAAAATGCACTCAACATTGTAAAAACCTGGTCTCTGAAATGCGGGCTCAGTGTCAGCTCTGAGAAAACGGAAATGGTTCTGTTTACCCGCAAACATAAGATACCTGAATTCAAACCTCCGTCCATAAATGGGAAGGAGATTAAACTCTCTACCGAGGTTAAATACCTTGGTGTTATTCTAGACAGAAAACTAAACTGGAAACGGAACGTAGAAGTACGATCCCAAAAAGCCATGTTAGCACTTTACGCATGTAAATCAGCGATAGGCAAGAGATGGGGACTTAACCCCCAAATCGTCCATTGGCTGTACACAGCGGTAGTGCGACCTATTCTCTTCTATGCAGTCACCATATGGTGGCCAGCACTGGAACTCGAAACCAATAAGAGCAAATTAACTAGAGTGCAGCGAATGGCTTCCATGCTTATTAGCGGAGCCCTTCCCTCCACCCCAACTAAAGCTCTCGAAACCATCCTATTTCTTCTCCCCACGGATATACAGGGGAAACTCATTGCCAGCTGCAACGCGGCAAGGCTCAATGCAACCGAACCCTGGAGGGACACCAGATTCGGGCACGCTCAAATTCTTAGTAACGTCCCTGCCAATTTTCTAAAGCTGGACTATGCAATACCAGCCTTTTGTTGGGATAACAAATTCTCCACAAGAATCCCGGAGAGGAGCGAGTGGAAGAACTTAGGGGATCCCGACCCTAATACACTGCACATTTACACGGACGGCTCTAAATTGAACAATAGAGTTGGAAGTGGGTTTTTCTGCGAAAAGCTTCATCTGAAAGTAAGTTTGCGCCTACCTGATCACTGCAGCGTCTATCAGGCTGAGCTCATAGCCATATGGGAAGCAGCTCGTCGCCTGACAGATCTGCCAGACATAAATTCTATCAAAATCTTCTCTGACAGCCAAGCTGCCATAAAATCCTTACAGAGTAACAATGCTACATCTATAGTTGCAGTGAAATGTAGGGAGTCTTTGAACAAACTAGCCGAAAGGTGCGACCTGAACGTCATTTGGGTTCCAGGCCATAGCAACGTTCGGGGCAACTGCATTGCAGATGAGTTGGCAAGGGAAGGCACAAGCTTGCAGGATATCACATCTGCGGCATGGGTTGGCCCCCCGCTTAACTCATGCAAGCATTGGTTGAGATCTCGCTCCATTGAACAGGCTAACGCTAGATGGGCCAAGGAGTCAACTTGTGTGATTTCTAGGCAAATCTGGCCTAGACTGGATGAGGCTAGGTCTGTATCGGTGCTGCATCTGAATCGGCTCTCTATAGGTCCGCTGGTGGGACTTCTAACAGGCCATTGTCTTATGGGCACTCACGCCTCTCGCATGGGCCTATATGAAAACGACTTCTGCCGCAGCTGTAGGGACGTGGAGGAAATAGAGAGTGTTGAGCACTATCTATGCCACTGCCCCGCACTGTCGCTATCCAGGTACCGCTTCCTCCATAAACACTTTTTCGAGTGCCTGGCGGAGATGGAAAATGCAAGGACACTAGATTTTCTGCGCTTCATGAAACAAACGCGCTGGTTTAGCTTGACGGGCATCTAATCTTATCATACTTTTGAATCTAATTTTTCCGGAAAGGTTTGTAAACAGGGATAAGGAAGCTAGGGCTCCCGTGTGGTATCACAATGGGCAACCTCGGCCTAAGTGTGTCCCCGCTTTCATGAATTGCGGAGACAGCCGCCTCAACCTAACCTAACCTAACCTAGGTCCACAGAAAATAAAAATAACCAGTAACTATCTTGGTATATGTTTCATTTTATATTTTATTAATAAGATTCTATGGGCTTACAGCCCATTCATATTCTGCCATTTTTAAGGGGAAGTCAAATTTAAAATGACAAGCAAAAAAATTGTCAAATGTGGCAATATGTGGTCTGCCACCCTCAAATTGTCTCACAGTGTAATCGAAAGCCACAGCATCGCGTGGCAGGATTTACTAGTTTCAATTAATTTTAGAAAGAGTGATAAAAATTTGAAGGAAAAGAGGACGAAGCAGCAGTTTCCAGATAAATAAAAACTTGAGTTAGCGTTAAATGATATTCGGACAAGGTTGGATTGGGTATTAGTAGCTGCCACCGCTCGTCCAGTGCGGAGGAAATCAGGATTTACATTTTGTGGAATAATATTTGGGGAAAAATTATCCCTAAGGAAACGTAAGATTTATCGAGGGAAATACGGACATTGTTTCCATTTGGTACAGCAAACACATTTACTACCTAGGTAGGCCTGATGGTCCGTTGTGATACCACACGGAGCTCTTTATTACACACCATGTGGACGAATAACATTGTTTGTTTCATATAGCGTAAAATGTCAGATGCCTTTCTGTTTTCAATCTCCTCCAGTTGTGTCTGTGGGGCCAAGTGTACTTGAAGCTCAAAGAAAATGTTTCCTCCTGGCAGAGTTTTATGACAAAACTCTACTGAGAAGACACGTTTCCTCAACAGTGTTGTGGCAAAGTGCCAAATGTACCAAATCGGTGATGGTAGTTGAACGAAGGCAAAAACCTACCAAAATTCAAATCGTCCTACCAACCTACCAAAAGAAATAAAACCTACCTGTTTTGGTAGGAAAAGCCCAATAGTGGCATCCCTGATATGCATAGATGTATGTACATATGTATGTATATATACATATGTATGTATATGTACATTTGTATGTACGTATGTAGGTACATATCATTGTGGTTTTCTATAATTTTGTATAGCTGATACACATATGTAAATATGTATATATATATATGAAAAATGTAATTTTCGTTTTTATTATAAGCATATTAATATTTTGCGTATTTTGCGTATACATATTTAACGAGTTCATAGAGCAGGCAGTATATGCAAATATCTAAAAAGGCTTCCAAAATTAAAAAATCTTGAACCTATACTTGGTACATAATAGCTTCAAAATTTTATTCTTATATCATGTTCAGACATAAAAATTAATTAAGTCAATTGGGGTTGATTGAACATCTTTAGATTTGGTGTTCAGACATATTTAATTTACTTGGCCCATTTAACAGGTCGGCTCAAGATACATACACACATACACGCCGTGAGCTGAATATCAAACTCTCGTGACCTAAATGTCAAAATTGCAAGGAGGACGAAATAATTTGACATTCATCTCACAATTTTTACCAATCGTAAACACGAATGCATGTATAAAATAAGCAGAAATAAAAACAAATTTGATAGGTGATGAAGAAGAACAAGAATGCAGCTGATCTGACGAACCAACCTGTTTAGTGGACACTGACGCTAATCACATTTCTCTTTTCATGACATTTCATTTTACTTATGAAACAAGCCTCTTAACAGGGTTGCATGCAGAATTGTTCTTCATTAACAACTCATTAATTTCTAATGAAGCATTAACTTGGTCAATTTTTGTATGGTAAATTGAGAATCATTGGGCTTGAAAATTGAATGAATCTTAATGTTCAATTAAGGTTGTGTCTGAACATAACATTAGCTATGCTGGAGCTATTTTATCCTTTATTTCATTAAGTGGGAGGCGGTACAATCTTAACCTTAAAACTAAACATATGTACATATGTTATTGTTATTAAAGCAGAGCGTTTAATTATTATAATTGATTAAAATAAAATAATGTAATGACGTTTGGCGTCGTTCTAAGCTTAGCTATGATGCATAGAGATGCATATACATATGTACATACAATACGTATATTTATTTATAAAAAAATAAATTCGCATGCATGTATGTAGATATTTTATGTTTTGAATCAATGAATACCTCAAACTATATTTTTATATTTAATTAAATAAAATTTACAGAAAAAATTTGGTTGTTTTCAATAAATAATAATGTTATACCAAATTTTTCCCTCTCCAAAATTTTTTGAAAGATGTTTTTAAGTATTATCTAAAGAATAACTTTCAAGTGAAAAAATAGTGTAGATGAACTGATCACGGTGAAAATCACTTTTCCTTTGGGCGTTTTGGGTTTAGGTAGACGAGAAACGGAAAAGTGTAAGCTGTTGATCATAAAACAGGTCAGTGAAATTCTAGGCTAGTAACGCCATTTTTATGAGTTAACGAGCTAACTTGGGCCTTTTTTCCGACTTCAGGCTAATATGTTCCTTTCGGGCCTAAAAATCGATGTTCGGTTTTTTTCTTATTTTTACTATTTAAGCAATGGATTGTTGGAAACAACAATTACTTATTGTATCAGACAATATTTTTGCGCCAATATCTCTCAACTACAAAATGGAGAATATATATTGAAAGAAGTACAAGGGAGAAGCAAGGTGTGGAAAGTCTTTGCAAAAATTGTTAAGAGTTTTTTTTTTAAGAGTAATGGGGAAGAAATAAGTAACTTCGTTATCTGCAAAATTTGCGAAAAGCTTCTTAGCTACATCATGAAATCGACGTCGAATTTAGTGAAGCATAAGTGCTATTTGGAAGGTTGCATTTAGTACCCATATATATTCACCAGTTAATAACAGGATGCCAGGATAATAATGAAGATATTAACACAGTTATGAATTTTAAACAAAGGCTGAAATCGGCATTTGCACACATATCTATAATATACACTACACTTGTAAAAGTTTTAATAGCCCTGTTTTTTATTTAAGCGCATATATGTACATTAGAGCGTATCACGGTGTATGGAGGAAAAAAAAGTTGAAAATGTTCCCCCCAAGTTTGAACACTTACCTTATGAGGTTTTCAAAAAAATTTTTTTTAATTTTTTTGTCACCCTGTAAAAACAGCGAAATTTGTTTTTTTTCTATAATTTCTATATTTTACGTTCGATTTTCAAAAGTGATAAATTTTTAGAAAGGTATTCACCAAGGCAATATTTCATCCATAGAAACTTTTAGCCCATCATGCCAAGTTCAGATTTTATTCTATTTTTACTAAATCCAACACCCTGTATATGAAAAAAAAATTGTTTCCTGAATACTAAGAAAAACAAGTAAGAGCGCGGCTGACTTCGGACGTACCAAAGACTGCATACCTTTCATGAATGGGGAAATGAAAAGTTGCATAGTCTGATATTGTTTAATTTATACTTTCAATTATCTGGGTAATTTATACAAAGATTTCTTAGAAAAAGAAGTGTCATTATTTAGATGGAGAAGTTATACCCTAAAATATATATATCTGAACAATCGGTTGTATGGCAGCTATATGATATAGTGGTCCGATTCGGCCGATTCCGACAAATGATAAGCTTCTCCTAAAAATACACTCACATTCCGAATTTTATGCAGATATCTCAAAAATTGAGGGACTAGTTTGCGATTAAACAGACAGACAGACAGACAGACGGACATGGCTTAATCGACTCAGCTCATGATCCTGATCATATTGGTATATATTTTCGTAGGTCTGCAACGCCTCGTTCTGGTACTTTCACCATTCGTGTTTCGGTACAAAGTTATAATACCATTTCATTCCCATGAATGGTATAAAAAGAATATTTACCTGCATATAATGAGGAAATAAATGTAATGCATTTATGCTAAATCTTTTCTTGGCTCTAATTTTCTGTAACGTTCTCGGCTACTTACTTTAGCGAGTATATAACCTAGGCGTTCCTCGTCGGCAACTTCTGTACAAGAATCACTTACTACCTGTTCAAATCGCTCAGTATTTAGAGAATGGCATAGAAAATCTGAGTAAATTAATAGGTTATAATTAGTATATTAGTATCAATCACTGCTGTTTGGAAATATTAATCAGATATTTTTATAACATCATTAGAATTTTGTAGTTCCTGCAAGTCCGTATCAGAATAAAATAGCAAGCATGGTGGCTCTGTAATTCTAAATGAGCTCCAATCGATCATTTGAGTGTACTATGTACTTCTTCATGGCATTTCTGCTCTGAGTTGCTCTATTTCGACAGCTGCCCTACTTTGCTCTGCTCTAACCTGCTCCGAACTTTTTTTGTTCATTAAACAGAGCTAATATTAATAAGTAATAGTCTTTTTTACTCATATAATGATGTCAAAACTAAATTCAAGGCTAAATTTACTTTATTAAAAATTTTTTTTTTAATACAGGGTGTTGGTTTTAAATAAATTTTAATAAAAGCTAAAGTTGCTGTCGCAGGTTAATGGCTTATATGGACGAAATATGACACGGGTTAAAACCTTTACAACAATATATTGCTCGTTAAAATCAAACACCAAATAGAAAAGTTATAAGCAAAAACGAATTTCGCTGTTTTTACAGGGTGCCGAAAAAAATTTTTTTTCCATTTTTGAAATCTCCAAGGAGTAAACATTCGAACCAGAGGGGAACATTTTAAACTTTTTTTGGCGATACGCTCTAATGTACATACATCTGCGCTTAAATTTTGTATGGATTTCTAAGCGCACATCTCTTTCCGCGCTTAGCAGTCCATACAAAATTTAAGCGCAGATGTATATGCGCTTAAATAAAACAGGGCTATTATTAAGTATAAGATTTATAATTATGTTATGTTAAAATAGTAGATATAAAATCAATGCTTTGAAACTAAAAATGAAACATTTAGTATCTAACTTAATTATTTGCCCCAAGTATTTAGGTATACATAAATTCATATAAATACATATATACAACCATACATGCATCCATATTTACCCTGCAGGTAACTCAATAACTAGTGAGCAAAATTTCTAGTTCCGAACTAGCGAAAAGGTGTCAAATTTTTCGTTCGTTCAATTTCCGTCGGCTTTGTATATTTCTGCAATTCTCAGATGTTCAGTGAAGCGTTTTATATAAAGAGTTTCCTATTTGCATATTAACTTGTATGAAATGAAAAGTTCCCCTAATTATGCTTTTTCGATCCCTCAGGATTATTTTTAATTTTTTTTATTTTATTACTTTTTAATTATTGTAAATTTTTATTAAATAAATAAATAAAAAAAAATAATTAGTTAAAAAAAAAAATTATCATCCACCTTGACACAGACAGGATTCGAACCCGCGCCCCTCAGATTGAAAGGCACATGCGTTAGCCAGTCGGCCATCGCGCCACTTGCATGAAGTGTGTCAAAGGCTACACTTAAGTGGCAGATGTAAAACTGTAGAATTTGTAGATACTTGTAGCTAGTTCAGAACTATCGAAAATGTGCCAATAAACGAACTAGTGTAAACTGTAGAATTTAGTACTAGTTCGGAACTATCAAAAATGTAGTGCAGAGGGTGACAATTGACACCGCCTAGGACATCGCCGTGTTCAATTCTCCAGTTGATAACATACAAAAGAGATTTAGCTCGCACTAGTAGTGTCGAAAAATGCACTAGAAGCGACCTAGTTCGGAACTAGAGATTTTCCCTACAGGGTAAATACAAACATACATATCGTCGTACCATACGAAAACTAACATATATAAAATTTCTGGCGAAAGCTATCAATAAAAAAATTCTGTACGAAAAGTAGAACATTTAACTTTTGGCCGACGAAAAGTAATAAAATCGAGTTTTGGCTGACGAAAAGTAATAAAATCGACTTTTGGCTGACGAAAAGTATCAGTAATTATATACTGTTTTTACATTAAAATTGTTGTTGTTTGTACGAAATTGATAGTTTTCGTCAGCCAAAAGTTGATTTTATTACTTTTCGTCAGCCAAAACTCGATTTTATTACTTTTCGTCGGCCAAAACTTGAACTTTTTACTTTTCGTCAGCCACAAAAAATCTGATGTTAGTTTTCGTATGGTACGACGATATGTATTAGACTGACCACAAAACATATGGGATTTGCAAAAGTATTGAATTTTTTCGCTCCACGCGCATTTTCTGATAGCTTGACAATAGAAAATAAGATCTGCATAAAAATCTGACCATCGGTAGTGGGAAATAGCCACGCGCATTTGACCTAAAGTTCAAAAATTGACCTAAAAATTATGCATGGCTTTAGAGACCAATATCTCCTTAAACAATGATTTTTGGAGAAATAATGTAATAATCATTTTTATACTAAATGAAACTGGGAACATATTCTCCACATGATATTTATACCTACCGTTATCCTTTCAGGACATATTGAGTCCTTAAAGTGAAATTGAAATTTTTTTGTTTGTTAAAAACGCAAAAATAAATATTTAAAAAATAGAGAATTGTATAAACTATACATCATTTAATAGGTTATTTAAAGTAGTTTTACACACCATAAATTTTTTTTGATTTACATGATTTAAAATAAGCAAGTCGCATTTTTTCAAACTTTTTTTTTTACCAAACTGAAAATGTCGTCGTAAGTAGGCTTTGCAATAAAAAAAAATGTGGTATAGTTTCATATTTCAGCTCATTCAATAGTTTGTTGAACTTTCTTTAAAGTGAACTTGTAGCGGTAGTGCTCATAAGTTTGTTATATTCAGTTCAAAAAAGTTTTTTTCAAATTTTTTTAAAAATATTATTGTAATGGCATTAAGATCCAGATGCATTCCCTTAATTGGTAATTATTTAATAACATCTTACGAGCTAAGTGCTATGTAAGGCTTTTCTATTGTATAATATAAGAGTATCTTTTTTAAACACAGGCTTGAAAAAAAACTTTGAATGGAAATATGCTTCCAAGCAGAAGAAATGTGTTAAGCTATTTATTTTATTTGATTCGTGATGAACATTAAACGGCAAAGGAAAGCATTCCTATTTTGTCCAATAGATTGATTCAGGTCTATACGAAATTCGGAATTCCGACCAAAAGAAAAGATGGAATAGAGAAAATGATTAAAAGGCGTTTAAATCAATACAACAAAATTATTAAATTGAAATGTGGTAAGGCAAAAGAACATTTTACCGACTCTCTGGACGTGTTATTTGACATATCCCATGCAAATGCCATTAAAACATTGCAAAAGAATAAAAATACGAAAGCCATAAACTTTTTAAACGAACATCGCGTATCAATAAAAGCTGTGCGCTCAAAATTGGCTTTAGAAATTGAAGTACAGTATTTTTATTCTTTTGCAATGTTTTAATGGCATTTGCATGAGATATGTCAAATAACACGTCCAGAGAGTCGGTAAAATGTTCTTTTGCCTTACCACATTTCAATTTAATAATTTTGTTGTATTGATTTAAACGCCTTTTAATCATTTTCTCTATTCCATCTTTTCTTTTTGTCGGAATTCCGAATTTCGTATAGACCTGAATCAATCTATTGGACAAAATAGGAATGCTTTCCTTTGCCGTTTAATGTTCATCACGAATCAAATAAAATAAATAGCTTAACACATTTCTTCTGCTTGGAAGCATATTTCCATTCATACCTACCGTTATCCTTTCAGGACATATTGAGTCCTTAAAGTGAAATTGAAATTTTTTTGTTTGTTAAAAACGCAAAAATAAATATTTAAAAAATAGAGAATTGTATAAACTATACATCATTTAATAGGTTATTTAAAGTAGTTTTACACATCATAAATTTTTTTTGATTTACATGATTTAAAATAAGCAAGTCGCATTTTTTCAAACTTTTTTTTTTACCAAACTGAAAATGTCGTCGTAAGTAGGCTTTGCAATAAAAAAAAATGTGGTATAGTTTCATATTTCAGCTCATTCAATAGTTTGTTGAACTTTCTTTAAAGTGAACTTGTAGCGGTAGTGCTCATAAGTTTGTTATATTCAGTTCAAAAAAGTTTTTTTTCAAATTTTTTTAAAAATATTATTGTAATGGCATTAAGATCCAGATGCATTCCCTTAATTGGTAATTATTTAATAACATCTTACGAGCTAAGTGCTATGTAAGGCTTTTCTATTGTATAATATAAGAGTATCTTTTTTAAACACAGGCTTGAAAAAAAACTTTGAATGGAAATATGCTTCCAAGCAGAAGAAATGTGTTAAGCTATTTATTTTATTTGATTCGTGATGAACATTAAACGGCAAAGGAAAGCATTCCTATTTTGTCCAATAGATTGATTCAGGTCTATACGAAATTCGGAATTCCGACCAAAAGAAAAGATGGAATAGAGAAAATGATTAAAAGGCGTTTAAATCAATACAACAAAATTATTAAATTGAAATGTGGTAAGGCAAAAGAACATTTTACCGACTCTCTGGACGTGTTATTTGACATATCCCATGCAAATGCCATTAAAACATTGCAAAAGAATAAAAATACGAAAGCCATAAACTTTTTAAACGAACATCGCGTATCAATAAAAGCTGTGCGCTCAAAATTGGCTTTAGAAATTGAAGTACAGTATTTCATTTTCAGTTTGGTAAAAAAAAAAAGTTTGAAAAAATGCGACTTGCTTATTTTAAATCATGTAAATCAAAAAAAATTTATGATGTGTAAAACTACTTTAAATAACCTATTAAATGATGTATAGTTTATACAATTCTCTATTTTTTAAATATTTATTTTTGCGTTTTTAACAAACAAAAAAATTTAAATTTCACTTTAAGGACTCAATATGTCCTGAAAGGATAACGTTAGGTATAAATATCATATGGAGAATATGTTCCCAGTTTCATTTAGTATAAAAATTATTATTACATTATTTCTCCAAAAATCATTGTTTAAGGAGATATTGGTCTCTAAAGCCATGCATAATTTTTAGGTCAATTTTTGAACTATAGGTCAAATGCGTGTGGCTATTTCCCACTACCGATGGTCAGATTTTTATGCAGATCTTATTTTCTATTGTCAAGCTATCAGAAAATGCACGGGGAGCAAAAAAATCAGCACTTTTTCATTTGTGGTCAGTCTAATATGTATGCATGCATGTTAATCGTTCAAATCGTCGCAGTTGAGCAAAATTTCTACGTTGCCAAATACTAGCAGGTAGGCTCTCGTAAGCACCATCTTAGTATTCGAATACTTAGCAGTAGACCGAAAAGACCGAAGCTTGCGGGCAGCGATCGTTTCATGAACGAGAACGTCTCTGCTTGCCTGCTGCTAGGTATCGGAAATGTTTGTGTTGAAGTCGGACATGCATGTGTCGACAGTGTTTAATGCACTGTAGAACTGTAGGCAAGCTTTGAGATGGGATTTTGGGAAATTCACCTCCCAAATGAACATCGACAGAAGAGGGTTGCCAGCACAGCGAAAATATGTGAGATAAATATTTTAAGGTCGTGGTAGAATGATGGTATATTTTAATAATATAGAAAAAAACATATGTGTATTCATTTGCATAATTAGAAAATGCTCCTTGACTTCACTACTTTGTTACAAATACGAGTTTTCTTGTTTTTTTTGTTTTCAAGTTCTAAAGTTTTTTAGAGCAACTGATATGCAACTCTGATGTGTGGTGTACTGTAATGTCCGCTATATTCACCTCCAGAAAGGACAATCATTTTTTCTTTTTCACCTAACCTTGCCTACAGGTCTACAGTGGTTTAATGTTAGTGCATACGTGTTCGAACAGTGAACGGTAGTGTTTACGCAGGATACTATTGCATATACATATGTAAATAATATATTTTATTCTAAAATACAAAATAAACAAAACACGTATGTATGTATTTACACACACTGTCACCAAATACTTTTTTTTTTTGTTGACTTCCCATTAAACACTGAAAAAGAAATTCTCAAACGTTAGAGAAAGTATTGTTTCTAAAGTTGAGAATCAGCATAAGTATAATTTTAAAATAAACATATTTTCAAGTGTTCATCAAACATTGTTTATCAATTTTAGAATAACTTACAATACATTTCGCTAGCTTAGACTGCAAATTGTGTAAGTCCACTTTTATGAAAAAAGTGTATTTTTATGTAGAACCCTAGAAAAATCAAATACGCATAGCGCTAAACAAGTCTGTGATACCTGTCATATTTCTACTCGATGTTATTCGGTAAAACGCAAATTGTGTAAGCGAAGAAAATTGTGTAAGTCCAAAATATTTACATGAACAGACATTTTTTTTCATTTCGAAATTTTTTAATTTTTTGTTTTTTGTCTCTCCTACAAAGTTTGAAAAAAGGACTTACACAATTTGCACTCTAAGCTAGCGATGTGAAAAAAAAACTTGTTTCGCATTTTGTACCATTTCACGAACTTCATCATTGTCAAGATTTCAAGGAACGAAGAAATTTTGTATGTTTGCAAATTTCAATCAGCGTTCATTGTTTTACTTGAGCAGTCTCTTAACGGTTGAAATGATGATGGTTAAAAATGATTGTGTGTAATAATGATTCTGTATTTCTTACTCTTATTTTATTTGTTTGTTGCTTTTTGTGAAGTTACACAAACTTTAATAAAAACATAGTTTCCCTGCAAAAAATGCGATTAAACCGGGACGTGTCCGGGATCAATCGCAAGGGAGCATGCGACTAATACAATTCTACATCCCTTTATATTGAGTGAATTGATCGCATTTGTTCGAGCATGTCCTATGAAGAGACTAATTGTTCAACTTGTATACCCGAACGGGTACCAATGTAGATTAATCACTAACATACCGAACGGGTACAAATGTAGATCAATCGCTTTCATCCCAAACGGGTACAAATGTAGATGAATCGCTTTCAGCACGAACGGGTACAAATGTAGATTTTTCCTTAAAAATTGTAAATGTTCATGCATATTTAAATAAAGATTATATAATGTTTTGCTTTTGTAAAAAAATCTCAATAAATAAATTTAATAAATTTGACTCAAAACTTTTGAGTATGCATTATATGAGCGTAATGTAAAGGATTTTTCATGGGATATTTTAGGCAACATTTTGTTAAAATTGTTATTAAAAAAGGGTGTTCAATTCGTTTTACCGGTTGTTCTACAATTTTTTAAATACATTGCATATTTTTGTAAAATTTCTACATTTAAGGAATCTAGATTTGTACCCGTTCGGAATGAAAGCGATTAATCTACATTTATACCCGTACGGGAACAATCGGGGACTAATTGTGGACCGATTGCTCTCGAAAGAGATCAATCGAGGACAAATCTCTTTCGGGATTGATCGCAAATTTTTTTGCAGGGTTGTTTCTCATATGTGTGTATGCATATTAAAAAAGATATTAATATACTCATATGACTGTACAAAATGCACCGGCGAAATTCATCCGCATGGGTAAATGAAAAACATTACATCAGAGTACAAATATGTAATACATATGTATGTACATACATCTATTTATGTATTGTCCGTGTCCAAACACAGCAACTCTGCCGCGAAATTATCCAACGATTCTCTTTTGTGCCGCTGTTCTGTCTTCCATTTGTCCAAACACATCAACTCGTCGCTGGCCAACTTTTGTTCATTATGTTTTGTTCTGGCATTCTTCGGACGCTCTGATTGGTCACTGGCGATAAGAATTGCTACACAAAGCGTGTTGTCCGAGCACCGACGACTTGGTGCCCCCCTCCTTTCCTCGTCTCCTTCTCACCAACAAACGAACAAAAGCAGCGGGTTGCTCAACTTCGTGTCTCCGTGTTTGGACGTCGACATTCCATTCCATTTCTGCGCTCATAACACAAACTCTCTCACTATCCCTCAATTTTTCTGTACTCTAGAGCAGACATAGGCAGCCCATGCCACAATCAGTGATGCTGAAATTGGGCCTTTCGGACCAAATCTGGTCCGATAAATTTACTTTGGGCTGTTGGGCGGCTAAAATCAATTTTGGTCCGATTTGTAATATGAATATTTTTAGTGGAGACAATTTCTCGGACGCTAAACATTTTATATTTACCGTGTAAAGTTCTTTTATTATTAGTGAAACACACTATTCGCATATCTATTAGAGTTGGGAAATTTAGTTCACTTTGTTGAGCGCTCAATTGGTGAGCGCTCTCTTCAGTGAACTAGTTCACTTTAGTGACTTTGCATAGGCTATCCAGGAAGGAAGTCCCAAGAAAGCGTTGTCTGCCGCTGTTAAGAGCCGAGCGAAGCAGTGGCAGATGAGGTGTTCGATTGTCTCCTCGCCTCATCATATTTCCAGTTTATGCAGCATCTGCGGTAGGGTGCACCTAGCCTCTTTGCGTATTTCCCGATGAGGCAGTGTCCTGTGAGTACCACCACAAGGTTCGAGATGTCATCTCTCCTTAGAGTACTTATTTGATGGGATCGCTTGTGAACCCATTTCTGCCAGATTTGCCTTGATGTTCGACATACTGGCTTCTGTTGCAATCTATCGCTTGCTAGTTTATAGACATGCTGTTTAAGAATTAGCTTGTTTGTGGCTAAGGCATACCTATGCCTTATGTAAGAGCCTGCTCGGTAGTGCCCAGCGTCGCAAGTTTATGCGCCCTACAATTGCCATTGATATCCCTATGTTCCGGGACCTACACGAGGTGCAGACAGGTCTGTTTGGCCATCTCCTTTAGAGATCGGCGACAGTCTAGTGTTAGTTCTGAATTAAATGAGTGGGAGTCAAGATTACTTATTATGTACATATGTATTTAAAAATAAATATGTAATTCCATTTTAAGTTGACTTCTGATTTTTGGGCCTTTTTTGGTGGAATTGGGCGGTAATTTGGTCGGTAAAATTTTTTTTCAGTGGCAACACTGGCCACAATTGTGGGAAGTCAATTAACACGTATTCTTACTCTCTTCATCAGTCGTTTGCCAACTGTCGAACGATAAACATTGCGCCTGACTATGTCGCTTCGTGGTTGAACGCAAGCATTAACTTTATACGGGTAATGTATGTATGTATGTCCAAAAATAAAATGCCCGGCGAGAAATTTTATATGATGGAAATGCCTTCGGCGATATGCAATGCCTTTTTTGCTATGAAGTATTTAAAAATAATACATATGATTATGCACTACAAAAGCATTGCGAAGTATTTCACAAAGAGTTTTTGTACTCTTATTTGGATGACTTTTGTATTCCAAACACTCTCTTTTAGCCAACTACCCTTTAATTTTTTTCAGAAGAGTTAATTTTTTTTCATTAAAAAGTTCTTTCCCTTTCAAAGGCAAACAACAAAAAACAAAAACAACAAAAAACCAAAAATGTCTGTTCTACATATACGTATGTATATTCCACTTGAAGCGGATCAATTTCCTACTGGGGTGCGCATGCGGAGAACTTGTTTTGTTCTCACCAACACAACCTCATTTCAGATTTCGCCGACCACTGCTCTAGAGTATAAATATGTAATACATACATTAACGAGGAGTGAAAATATATGAAACTTTTTTTTTTGTTCTTTTTTTGAACGTACCAGCAATGAAAAGTTGCCTTTATACATATGAGTTAATGAACCCCACAAAATTTTATGGCGATAGGATGACGTTTTGAACTGCCCCCAGCCCCGCAAAGTTGAAAGCAATAAGCACGATCTGGTACAAATATGAAATTTTGAAAATTATAAAAACAAAAAACGAAGTATGAGGATTGATAAAGATGGCTAAGCTGAGTATTAAAGAGAATTTTTATTTTTTGGAAACAACAAAAACAAAAAATATTAAAGGTCAAAGTTTATATTATGCATTTTTTAAATTGCAATTACCTAAAAACTACTGAACCGATTTCGAATGTTTTTACACACGATAGATATTTTATAATATAATAATATAATACAATGGCGCTATTATAACTCTGACGAGTTTTATGGCCGAGCTTCTCTCCCAATTCGAGGTGTGCTCCTTTTGTTTTTTCCTACTAATTGGGTGGACCTACAGTCTTATGCCGGCTCCGAACGGCGAATGCATTTTTTGTGAGAAGCTTTTTCATGGCAGAAATACTCTCGGAGGGTATGCCGCCCACTGCCGAGAGGTGACCGCTGCTCTTAAAAAACTCAATAATTGGATTTTTACTAATTAGAAAAATTATTTTGGCGTTTTGCTCGGACCGTGGTTTGAACCCGAGACCTCTGGCATAGCAGGCGACCACAGCGGCCAGATATTTTGATTCCCTTTAATTTGATATACATTTTATATATGAAAAGTAAGAGGGGTAAAAGGGGGGTTGACCCCCGCATGGGGGTGTTATGGAACCCATATAAAATGTATATCAAATTAAAGGGAATCAAAATACCTATCGAATGGTATAAAAACCTTTAATAACTTTTCTTGTTGTTGTTTCCAAAAAATAAAAGTTCACTTTAATACCCAGCTTAGCCATCTTTATCAATCCTCATACTTCGTGTTTTGATTTTATAATTTTAGAAATTTCACATTTGTACTAGATCGTGCTTGTTGCTTTCAACTTTGCGGGGCTGGGGGCACCTCTAAACATACGAGTAGGCCAATAAAATTTTACAGGCTTATTTCTGGCCTAGAAAGGTACCGTTCTGGCTTTGGAACAAATTGAATTTCCAAAAAAAATTTTCACTCCACCTTAACATACATACATCTATTGATTGCATTCCATTTCGTACCAACTTTGAAATTGATTTGAGAAAATGAAATTTATCAAATTGAGAATCAGCCCAAAATCTTATACTAAAAATGTGCCTTTTTTGAGAACGCTATCAAGAGAACTTTGAGGTGCATTTGATAACTAACGTTTGATATTTGACAATAGGGTTAATTCTCAAATGAACCTCAAATTGAAAATGAAGAACCATGTTTATTGGGTTGCCAGCTGCCAACTTTCCAGGGTTAACCACTCAATAAAACAGTTCAATTAAAAAAAAACACCAAAAATTACTAAGGAAATGAAGAAAATCAGAAAAGTGGTAAATAGGCTACGTAAAGCGTTTGACAATCGTCGTGACTACGCAACGGAGCGAACGGGAAAACGTAAAAGGTTATAAAATACCAACTTTTAGGTGAAGGTGAAAGTGAGTGAACGTGAGTGACTGCGACGCAACGAGTCACGGCGTTTTGTAAAATAAGGGCGTAAGTTCTTGATAATATTTTTAGAAACAATGGGCCGTAGTCATAGTCGTTCACTAAAATCGGTTTTAATTAAAATCGGTATTAAATTTAGAACGACGTTTAAAAGAGTGGTGTGTCACAGACCAGTTAGAACAACGTTTTTGCTAAAATGAAAAAAACAGGGTTACCCATGTAAAATAATAAGAATCGCTCTGTAATTTGAAGAAATTTCGAGGGTTTTAAAAGTTCACCCTGTGTCAAGTTTTAAATTGAAAAGTAAAAAGTAAGCGCATCTACATATCTATTCGACATATATTTTATGTTAATCGTACATATATTTAAAATACGATAAAAAACAACTAAAAGTGAGTTAAATTTTGAGATAAAACTACACACTTCATATATTTCAAAATGAACTTGTGATTTTAGGAAACAAAAAGATCTCGTGCACCGAACTGGAGCGCATGTGAAAAAGCTTGAGAAAGCATTGAGTGCCACCTGATGAGCATTTCGACCTAAAAATCGTAATGTAGTCAGAACTTGCAATCTGGGTGAGATTGAAAGTCCCCTATTACTGACAGGTGTTATGTAACTGCTGATTTAGAGTCTGGGCAAAGCGACTTAATGACATGCTAGCTGGCCCTTGGCTGAGCTCGTCGGTGGGTGTGGATCAGCTGCACTTGCCGCCAGTTACAAAAACAAACAGAGGGTTCTTCATGCCAAAAAAAAAACAGCAAAGTAAAGAGAGTAGAGTAAATTCAATAGTATGGAGACAGTAGAAAATAGAAAAGGAAATCCAGTCCCGTCAGGTGGAGCCTTCCCGCCCTCTTCAGCGCTTAAGCGTGAAACCATGGGTGCTGTGCTGGCCCCTCAAATCCTTTGACAGCACCCCCAAAACCTGACTTAGGTACGTCCGTCTACTGTTTAATCACTGTCCGTCATGTCACCCCATTGTCACTCCCATGTCACCCTTTTTGCCTCGAACAACACCCACACCAAATATTAAAAGTTTTAGCCCTGCATATTATTAATAAAATGACTATGTTCCACTTATATTCAATCCAACACCATTTGTACAAGATTTATTGTTCATTAAATATACGTATTCAATTACTTATCCTACTTCTCATCCTACTCCTTAAACGTTAAAAATTCATTTGGACTCAATATTTCAGTATGATTAAAAATTACTCCAAATATTTCAATAAACGATATAGCGTGGCAATACTAGTTTTACAAAGAAAAGGTATGGATAGTAAGTCAGAAAGGCGAAATTATTAAACTGATCGTTATGAATTTTTTTTACCGCGAAATTCAGGTATTGATACCCACTGTATTAACGAAATGTACTCTTTGTAATTGGTATGTAGGTATACATACGTACATATATACGTGTATGTCGTTTAATATAAATAAATAGCAAAGTAAAACGTGGATACGAATTTACATTTAGAGTGCCGACAGTCAACAACGAGTTGACGACCCGTTTCCGAAGCCCGAGTTCGTTCCGAGTTAGACAAAGTGCGTGCCCGTATGAAAACACAAAAATCAGCTGTTTTCTATTTTGAACAGCCGTGTGAGTGTTGCCGTATTTGAAATAATCGAAGACACAAAAATTTCGCATGAAATACCCAAACTTAGTACCGATGTTTATTCTCAATTTAAATTTTTAAATATATTGTTTTCTTTAAGAAAAAAAGCGACGCAGGCGAAAATTTTTAATAAAAAAATGCGGGATTTTGTATTCCAAGTATTGGTAATTATCTAGTTTAGGTGACAACGCTGAAAATTGGTAAATTTTCAAGAAGTGGGGTGTCAATCGACGCATTTTGATCACATGAACACGAATCCGAAGCGGAACTTAATTTTTAACGCAATAAAAAGTTGTTAACAAAAGACGGGCGGGGTAAAAACGGGTTTTTGAGTGGCGTGGTCCTATCCCTCCTCAGGAGTCAGAGTTGCAGTTCTGATGTATTTTGTTATTTTCTTGTTGAAAAGTGAAAAATAAGTAAAAGAAAATATACTTTTTTGGCAATAAATAAAGGAATAACCATACGCAATTTTTATTTCGTGCAAACACAAAAAAATTTCTAAAAGCTGCCATTGTCGCAATTTTGTTTGCCTGTGTGAATTTTATGACGGAAAATATCAGTTGTTCACTATCCGCTGGCCCGCTATCCGTTGACCCATTCAAAAATGGTAAAAAGGGATAATTTTGAAATAAAAATTACTTTTATTTATCGTAAATTACTAGTTACTAACATCATTTATGTAACTTTTTTATTTCATCCTGTGCGAATTTATGCTCCGAAAAAAGTTATAACTGGATAATCTCGATTTTAAGTTTATTTTAAACTAAAATAAACGTATTAAAAATGGTTTCATGTGAATTAATAACATATACATAAATGATAATTATTTTCAATAAATGAGCTAAACAATTATCTAATAACTCATATTTCGCTTAAGTAAACTTAAGCTGTTTTTCCTATGAAGAAAGATATATTCCATTACATTTTACACTCGCATTGATTTCGTTTAATAATACAATGAAAAATACCGTTCAAATGTTTTAGTGGCTAAAAAAGTTCGTTCGGCAACACCGCGTTGAGCAAAAGCAATCAGCTGACACGTTTTCCGGCAAAAATAAAAATGCTCGTTGATTTCTGCGGTACGGGCTGCGTACTCGTATGTTTCGGTCGTTGGTGAGTTTTCATTTATATGGCACTCTCATAAGGTAGATCGTGTCAGCTGACACGGGTTGCGGCAACTCGTTGTTGACTGTTAGCACCATTACTCTCAACAAAAGAAGATAAATCACTCACCTTGGTTCACTCCAGCGATGTAGGTACCTCACGCGTCGGGAGCCTGTGAGGGGAGATTAGTAAACATACATACAGACGTACATACATATACCTACTCTGAGGGCCAATGGTTATGACTAATTGAACCACTGCTTACTCACTCGCGTTTGCGGGCAGCGAGTGGGTCAACTCCGACTGGCGCGGAATTTCCAAAGCTTCCAACAACAAAAAAACTTTAAAAATCAAAAAAATTATTAATTAAAAACTCTAAGAAATAAATGAAATGGGCATACTCGAAAAATTCATATTAAATTTCAAAGAAAAATCGTAAAATAAAGGAAAATTTAAAAAGGAACGCGAAACAACAAAAAAATTATTTGTGTAAAAAAAAAAAAGCCAGAAAAAGATTACTAAGTGAGAATAGTGGTTGAGAAGCAAAAAGGAAACCGAAAATTAAAATATATATCCATATAAAAGAAAGGGAGAGAGAGAGAATGTGATATAGAATAATCAAAAAGAAAAGTAGTAAATGAGCGTGAAATAAAAGGGGAGTGGAAAAGAATAGCGTAAGTAATAGTTGGAAACTAGAAAAATCAAGAACTGCTTGCCTCACTAATAAGCCCTATTGCCAGCAAAAAAAATTATATAACTCGAATCGAATCAAAATTAATGAATCTAACTAAAAAAAAAAAAGAACGCTACTACTAGGTGTATTTGTACATATGTAAATACATAAGTGTGCAGATGCAGCGTATGCCCAAGTATTAGAAACTTTGGCCCAATTCTGCTCGCAGGTAGTGAGCCGTCGGCGTCGGCAGTGGCGTTGGTGGAAACAGTGCTGAGCGGATTGTATGGGCTCTTCTCATTCGTTTTGTTAATATTCACCGAAAGTGTTCCCAGTAATTAAACCACTGTTTTGTCCCCTCCTTCGTGTCTCCAGCTACCTTTTCTCCTCTATTTTTCTTCTTGTTTTTGGAATGTGTGTCGGCCGTCGAACTCCTCTAGCTCAGCTGTTCAGGGAATTACGGGCGACTTGACCATAATTGTTGTTGTGATGGTTCTATATTTGCCAGCTTTGTTTGTGTGTTTGTGCGAGATGTGCTATGCAAGTTATGTATGTTATAAACGTTTTTATGTGTTTTATGTGTTTTATGTGTTAAGTGTCCTCCCTATTAACCGGCACGACCCAGCCTCCGGAGGAGGTCCTTTGAAGGCGACCTGCAATTGGATGAAAAATTATAGATAGTTTATCTTGCTGCGAGACAGATATTATTTTCATCTACATATATGTGGTGGCCTGCAATAACCGCCTTAGTCGACTTCGGGAGATTTCGAATTATATATGCATGTACTATCACAAAATGTATATGTTTATACCACCACAAAAGACATTAAAACAAATAATATTTTTGCACACACAGACATTAAAACAAATAATATTTTTGATTCAACCGATTTTTATGATTTAAAAAAAAAAGGAGTTGGAATATAAAAGCAATTTGTCTCGATATCACATTTTAAGACCTAAGCAGTTATTGCAAGTAGCCAGCCTCTAAGTAGCAATTTCATACTTACCTCCAATTCCAGCTAAGTACCGTAGTGGTGGTGTCTCCGACCGCGCTCTGCTCCTTCCCTTGTGCCACAGTTTGGGATTGGTCACAAACACTTAAAAAAAATTTACTAAATTTATTTTATTAATTTATTTGCACACTTTAGCTCTCAAATACAAACACTCGCGGAGTAAGTAGCGCACCGTAATTTTTCTTTTTCTTTATATGACCCGTTGCTAAGATTTTCGGTCTTTTATATCTTTTCGGCTGTAAGGAAAATTAACTGGCCTTATTTACTTGCCGAAACGTTATATTCTTCCAATAAGTGGATCTTCGCCACCTACATAAACATTCACCTACACACAAACATTCACCTACACACAAACATTCACCTACATACACACACAAATACACCCACATAGCGGCGTGTGATCGTCCTTTCTCGCTTTCACTCACATTGCTACCACATTGTTACCACCTTTCTGTTCGCGCGCATTGTCCTGCTCACCACCCTTTCACCAACTGCTGCGCAACATGTATCGATACACAATTGGTAAACATTCTTGTGGAAGGGTTGCGATAATGTTTCTTGCCTCAAAAAGCTCGCGTTACAGGCTCGCACCCACCGATGTTGCATGCAACATGGAGTGTGTGCGCAAAGAAATTAGCACGCAGCTTTTCATGGTCTTCGTTCCACCTACCTGCCCAACGTGTGGCCTCGACCCACGACTTAATGCCGGGCTTATCTATATCTTTATTCTTGTGGGTATATTTATTCGGGTTATGCACCATATAATTACGTACGGACTATATCAAAGCTCTTCGTTTACTCTTTCAACTATCCTAATCTATTATCACAGTTGCGGTGTCAATAGCATGGTAAGTCAGAAATATCACAATACATATACCTATCCGATAAATTTAGGACTAATACAAAAAATAAAAATATCACAGAAGGCCTATATCTAACTTATATTGATATAATCAAACATCACGGGTAAAAGAGATATCAAAATATCACAGTAAATAGCCTGTAATGGGGGCGATAAATAAATAAATAATTAAATAAGTAAATAAATAAATAAATAAATAAATAAATAAATAATAAATAATAAATAAATAAATAAATAAATAATAAATAAATAAATAAGTTAATCGATAAATAAGTAAATAGTCAAAAAAGGTCTCATTACGTGAAAAGTTAAAGCGAAGATATACACTACTATGCGAGGTCAAGTCAATAAAGATAATATACATAGGTATACATACAACAAAAATTACAACCAGCAAAAACTGACATAGACACCAACGGAGTATAGACTGAACATAGCACAACATAAACAAAGAACTCCATCTCATTTAGCAAAAATGTCTTTAGCGTGGTGTACCCCGATCTTTTTTCCATTAGCATCTCCTAATTCGTACATAGAATTTCCGATTGCCTTCAAGACTATACACTTTACTTGTTTAGGAGCCAGTTTAGCATTGTAACCATCAATTTGCGAGCTCTGTTTAAAATTTCGGCGGTATACCACTTGTCCAATTTTGAAGCTTACATCCCTACTTCTCGTGTTATATGCCTTCTTACTTCTCTCATGTGCTAACTTCAACTCTTCCTTAATTTTATTTCGTAGGAGCTACAACCTATCGTCTTTACCTTCGACGTCTTTAAGCGAACCAAGCTTTCGATATAGCTCATATGATGCAGCATGCTGTATCATAGGCATACCGAAAGTGGCATAATAAGGCGACATGTCAATCGCGGAATGGACTGCACTTCGCAGTGCGAAAGCTGCATCGCTGACATGTCGGTCCCAATTCTTTTGATTATCTTTTATGTAAGATCGTATGATCTGCAGTACGGATCGATTAACCCTTTCGGCAGCATTACCTTGGGGCGAATAAAATGCAGTCCGGATGTGTTTTGAACCGTATCTTTCTAAAAATTTATTAAACGTGTCCGAAATGAATTGTTTCCCGTTATCTGAGTGGACATATTAGGGTACGCCGAATATGTGGAACACTTCACGTTCAAGGAATTTAACGACTTCAGCCGCAGTTGCTTTCCTCATTGGCTTTAAGAATACAAACTTCGAAAAATGGTCTAAACATACAAACACATAGACATTACCATCACAAGTACGTGGGTAAGGACCCATAAAATCTACAAACAAACGTTGAAAAGGTCGTTCGGTAATGTGTTGTTTGCCCATTGGTGGCTTATGAAAAACATTTTGTGTTTTATTGGCAGTACAAACATCACATGTCTTAATGTGCGCACTTACATCACTTACCATGCCTGGCCAATAATATCTTTCTCGGATTTTGGACAAAGTTTTATGGACGCCACCATGCCCTGCAGAAGGTGAATCGTGCGCCGCCTCTACCAACCCTGCTCGCAATTCCGATGGAACCCAGAGCTTCCAGGCCTGGTCCGCTTGAACTTCGTCCCCTCTGTCGAATTGCGTCCGTTTATATACGTAACCCTCCGATACGCATAGGTCAGGTAGCTCATTTTTGTTTTCTACCACGGCCCTTTTCAACTCATTATACTCATCAGATTCAAAATATGGTGATTGCAAACAGATATCGACAATCCTTTCGTTTATTTGTATTTCTCCCATATGCATCCTGGAGAGTGTGTCTGGAACGACGTTTTGTGATCCTTTACGATGTTCGATATTAAAGTTAAAAGCTTGAAGTTTAAGACTCCACCTTGCAAGTCTTCCAGATAAGTCTTTCTGGTTCATAAGCCATTTAAGGCTGGCATGGTCAGTTATGATAGTGAACGGTAAGCCCTCTACGTATGGTCTGAACCGTTTTACGCTTAGGATCGCGGCATAGCATTCCAGCTCAGTGATGCTATAATTTCGTTGTGCTTTATTGAGCTTTGCTGACATATACGCGATCGGTTTTTCGTTCTTATCGTCGTCAAGTTGAAACAAAACCCCGCCCACCCCGTCTGTTGAAGCGTCGCACTGTATATAAAAATGTTTGTTAAAGTCCGGGTGTGTTAATACTGGTGCCGATATCAAACTCTGTTTCAGCTGGTCAAATGACCTTTTGGCTTCGTCAGTCATCGCGAATTTCTTGATTTTTTCTTTTGTGAGGCAGTCGTGCAGCGGAGCTGCAATAGTCGCATAATCCTGGATGAAACGCCGGTACCAGCCTGACATCCCTAGGAACCGTCGCAATTGCTTAGGTGTTTTTGGCTCGGGAAAGTCTCTTACCGCGGCTATCTTATTGGCGTCAGTTCTGATACACCCATCACCCACAACATAACCTAAATATCGGACTTCTTTGTAACAGAATTTGCTTTTCTCAACATTGATCGTCAGTTTTGCGTCGCGTAAGCACCGAGCGACCTTTTCTAGCAGACATAAATGAGACATAAAATCTACTGAACACACTAATAAATCATCTAGGTATACGAACACACATTCACGTAAAGAAGCGGGTATAACCTTGTCCATTAGTCTACACATTCTTTGCGCCGCATTGCACAAACCAAAAGGCATTACAGTAAACTGATAGAGAGGTCTGCCAGGCACTGTGAATGCTGTCTTTTCCCTGGATTTGTTCTCTAGAGGAATCTGCCAAAATGCATCTTTCAGATCTATGGCTGAAATATATGTAGTGTTCTGAAGTCTACTAACTATGCCATCAATATTGGGTAATGGATAGGCATCTTTTACCGTCCTTTCGTTGACCTTTCGTGCATCAAGACACAACCTGTTCTTAGCACCCTTTATAACTAAAGAAACGGGTGAACTCCAACTACTATTTGATTCCTCTATTATTTCCATACTTAGCATCCTATCTAACTCTGCGTACACTAGTTTTTGAATTGCGGGAGAAATAGGGTAATGCCTTTGTTTAACTGGGAGGTTTTCGTTTACTACTTCTATTACGTGTTGCTCCAAATCTGTTTTTCCTAATCCTAAGACAGCAAACGATGGGAATTGTGCCTTCACCTTCTCTAACGATACTGTTTGGTCATGGGTCAAGGCGTGTTGCACCGCATCAAAAGAAAGGTCGCCTTCGCTGGGTGCGAGCTCTGCTACGCGGATTTCAGGTGGATGTACTATTGCTCCTCTACTCACGATGTTAAGATCAAAAGCCTTCCAAAAATCTATCCCAAGATAAACCTCCTGTTGTAAGCCAGGAACTACTAAGAATTCCAATTCCCTAGTCATCCCATCCCAAATAACAGGTAAGGTTATAACGCCGGTCACTGGTGCTTCATCTCCGTTCGCGGTTCTTATGCATTGGTTGGTGATTGTAAGAATCTTGTTTTCATTACCCTCTAAGAATTTGCTGGCATTTTTACCTATACAACTAGCTCCTGCTCCAGAGCCTAACAACGCCAGAGTATCCTTACCTCCTATTTTCGTTTGTGCAAAGCATCTATTGTCACCTTTGACCGTGACAATCGTAGACACTATTTTATTATAAACTCTTTTGAATATCTTTTTCTTCTCCCGCATTTTCCTTATTTTCCTAAAATTTCTGTTTCTTTTCTTACCCGCAAGGGCTTCACAAAATATCCTTTTCTTAGCTTCTTCATACCTAACTTTCCTGTCATGTAGACTTAGGATTTCCCGGTTCACACCTAATTCTGTCTCCTTCCTGGCAACTTTCTCATTCTTCAGAATTTCTATTAATTGTTGTCCGGGCTCTGCTTCTTCTGGCTGGGGATCCCGGTCACCTCCGCCAGGTTGCTGTTTCCCAGTTTTCCTTTAAAAATACAATAGGAATGATTTTTTCCACAGGAGAAGCAAGCCATCTCATGGAAATGTGATTTGCACCGATTATCTTTGTTTGCCTCTGACGGATTCTTCGAAAAGTGATCCACTGGCATCCCACATGAGAAACACAACATAAGGTGGAAGGGTGAGGGACAAAACGAATCAAGGGTTGGTCCGTGATTAGTCGCACCAGTGGTATTTGGCAAACTAAGCGCCCTAGGGTTGGGTACCCTACCATCTGATAATTGGCTACCATTTGCTCTAGTCTGAGAATTATTTCTAATGGGGTTACTCATGGCTTCTAGCGGCGGTGCCTTAACGTCTTCATAAGTATTAGACCCTTCGTTATATGCCAGTTCACTAACTCCTTTCGCTCTGCTGCGATTTTCTTTAATCAACTTTTCGGCTCTTTTACACTCGAGTTTTAGCTCAGCTAGCGTGTCTATTTTTGCTGCAAACGTCAAATTTGCTAAGTACGGCTTCAAATTCCCTTTTATTATTCCCACCAGCTCTTTCTCGGGTATTTTCTGGCGAAGCCTGAACGTAAGGTTGTGAATTTCCCCATAGAACTCGTCGAAATTTTCTTGGGGTGACTGCTTTCGCTCCATAATCTGGCGGATTACCTCGTAGTCGGACTCAGCACTCTTGAAATGGGCTAACATTTCCGTTCTTAATTCTAAATAACCAAATTGAGGGTCATCAGAATGATCCTCAAGCACCTGCCAATACCATTTCAATGCTGAGCCCGTTACGAGGCAATGAAAATCCGTGAAGAGCTGGTGGTGTGACAATAGATGTTGACACCGCATTTTTTCAACCCGAAAGAGGAAACTTTCAACTGTCATTCCTTTCTCTGTGCCATCGAATTTAATGTGCCACTTCTCCAGATCGAGTTTCTTCCACCGTGGCGGCTCAGATTCATTACTATTATGCCCTGCATTCCTACTATTATCTGTCCCAGTATGCCTACTATTATCTGGAGTGGATGCATTGTTAGAACGATGACCTATGGACGGGCCTGTGGATGCCTCAACCTCTGTCACTCTATTATTGAGCGTCACTACGTGAGACTTCATTCCTCTGATTTCATTAGCACACTGTGCCAACATGTCGCCTTGGTGAGCCATCATTGCCATTAATCGGCTCAGTTGCTCGACCGTGACACCCCCTTCCGCTTGAGCTTGAGCTCCCGTATCTCCAGTCTCGCCCTGGCCAACGTTCACACCAGCACCCGCTAGGTTCTCTTGCGACATTTCTAATAATGCGTCTAACTTTGTTGAAAAACTTAAACTTTCTTCTAGTTGACTCGCAGTTAATGGGTTTTGTTTGGACACACTCGCCTCACTCTCCTTTTCCCTTACTCCTGCTGTGGCAAACGCCGTAGTTTGTACTCCGCTCTGGTTAAAAGATTCTGTGGGCAAAGGGCCTATAGTGTATTGAGCTGCAGTATTTATCTGGTGGAACAATGGACCAACTACCAGATGGTCGAGTTCACGTGCTACACTACGCGTGACAGGTCTGTTGCTGTTGAACAACCCCAGACCACGAAGAATTCTTTCTGCTTGGTTATTCCCGTCAGACATTCACGCCAATACTCAATCACGGTATAACTAATGACAGACAAATAAAAACAAGCGTGGTTTTCGTACCAACAAAAGAAGTGGTAACAAAGCAAAAAGACTCCATAAAAAGGTCCTTTTTTTTTTGTCAATTCCAATTAATCCAAAAAAAAAACTATATGAGAATAATTTAATTTACCTTTGTAAGACTTCAAAAAATATCAAAAAAAACTCAGAGAAATTTCCGGAATACGCAAGATATTTTTTTTTTTTTTTTTTTTTTTTTATATAATAATAATGAAAATATAAATTCAACAATCGAAAAGTTTAAAAATTAAAAATTTTCAAAATTGGAATTCAGGAAAAAATGTAGATGTAAAAAAATTTAAAATTCAAATTCAACAATTCAAAAATTCAAAAATTCAAAAACTCAAGGAAAATTTATACTTATTAATATTTGTATATATATATTTAAAATCCAAATATCTTTAAATATCCAAAACAAATTCAATGAAATTTCAAAACAAAAAAGTTCCAAAATTTGGATAAAAAAATCGAGATATAAATAAACGTACAACTCTAAAATATAAAAAAATTAAAAAATGAAAAAATTCAAAATTAGTATTTCACTATACCTAATTATATATATAAATGTAGGAAGGAGGAAATGAAAAGTTATTCGGAATTAACGACTAAATATACACCAGGAGACTATAATCTATAACTATTGCTTACAAAAAGAGCAAATATTGCTTTACAAAGCACACCTATATATATGTATATATATTTTTTTTTTTTTTTTTTTTTGTAAAAATTCAAAACAAAAATTCAAACATGTGGATTCAAAAAAAATCAAGATATGAAAAAGTTTACAACTCTAAAATCCAAAAAAAAATTTTAAAATAAGAATAATAGAAAATTATATTTCAGTTACAAGTTTTCCTGAAGGCAAAATAATTTATTCCCCACGAATAATACCACAAAAAAAAATGTTGTCGCTTTGGTGTGTGTGTGGTGTTGTTCTAGCGGGCTCATAGTGGGAGTATTTTGTCCTGAAGTCAAACGTCCAAAGTCTAGTCAAACAAACCTTGTCACAAAAAAAATTTAAAAATAAAGTGTGCACTACTACGTACTGCAGTTGATACCTACACGTGGATGCCACACTATGCCCCCCTTACTACATACTCTAATTTACCCCCACCCCCCTTTGCAACATGTTTATACCTCACAATTTGTTGTTGCTAGAACAACTGTTTGGTAGCACAAACCCTGTAACAAACAAAATTACATTTACCCCTCTATACCTCCTCTACTCACAGGTACCAACTTCTCCAAGCTCGCAAGCTTAAGGAAGGAACCCTGTGAGTGAATAGGTATACCCCCAAATTCTTCACGGTTGCACATATTGCTTGCGACTAGTCGCTAACAAAGTTGCAACCATGAAAACGGTCCGAAGAATTCATGTCAAAGATGATAGTGCATAAAAGATAAGCAAGAGTTTAGACATTCGAAGGAAATAGGTGAAGAAATTCTGGTAAATTGAAAGATAATCGGGCTATAACGTTGGGCGCCATTGTTATGTAACTGCTGATTTAGAGTCTGGGCAAAGCGACTTAATGACATGCTAGCTGGCCTTTGGCTGAGCTCGTCGGTGGGTGTGGATCAGCTGCACTTGCCGCCAGTTACAAAAACAAACAGAGGGTTCTTCATGCCAAAAAAAAAACAACAAAGTAAAGAGAGTAGAGTAAATTCAATAGTATGGAGACAGTAGAAAATAGAAAAGGAAATCCAGTCCCGTCAGGTGGAGCCTTCCCGCCCTCTTCAGCGCTTAAGCGTGAAACCATGGGTGCTGTGCTGGCCCCTCAAATCCTTTGACAGCACCCCCAAAACCTGACTTAGGTACGTCCGTCTACTGTTTAATCACTGTCCGTCATGTCACCCCATTGTCACTCCCATGTCACCCTTTTTGCCTCGAACAACACCCACACCAAATATTAAAAGTTTTAGCCCTGCATATTATTAATAAAATGACTATGTTCCACTTATATTCAATCCAACACCATTTGTACAAGATTTATTGTTCATTAAATATACGTATTCAATTACTTATCCTACTTCTCATCCTACTCCTTAAACGTTAAAAATTCATTTGGACTCAATGTTTCAGTATGATTAAAAATTACTCCAAATATTTCAATAAACGATATAGCGTGGCAATACTAGTTTTACAAAGAAAAGGTATGGATAGTAAGTCAGAAAGGCGAAATTATTAAACTGATCGTTATGAATTTTTTTTACCGCGAAATTCAGGTATTGATACCCACTGTATTAACGAAATGTACTCTTTGTAATTGGTATGTAGGTATACATACGTACATATATACGTGTATGTCGTTTAATATAAATAAATAGCAAAGTAAAACGTGGATACGAATTTACATTTACTCTCAACAAAAGAAGATAAATCACTCACCTTGGTTCACTCCAGCGATGTAGGTACCTCACGCGTCGGGAGCCTGTGAGGGGAGATTAGTAAACATACATACAGACGTACATACATATACCTACTCTGAGGGCCAATGGTTATGACTAATTGAACCACTGCTTACTCACTCGCGTTTGCGGGCAGCGAGTGGGTCAACTCCGACTGGCGCGGAATTTCCAAAGCTTCCAACAACAAAAAAACTTTAAAAATCAAAAAAATTATTAATTAAAAACTCTAAGAAATAAATGAAATGGGCATACTCGAAAAATTCATATTAAATTTCAAAGAAAAATCGTAAAATAAAGGAAAATTTAAAAAGGAACGCGAAAAAACAAAAAAATTATTTGTGTAAAAAAAAAAAGAAGCCAGAAAAAGATTACTAAGTGAGAATAGTGGTTGAGAAGCAAAAAGGAAACCGAAAATTAAAATATATATCCATATAAAAGAAAGGGAGAGAGAGAGAATGTGATATAGAATAATCAAAAGGAAAAGTAGTAAATGAGCGTGAAATAAAAGGGGAGTGGAAAAGAATAGCGTAAGTAATAGTTGGAAGCTAGAAAAATCAAGAACTGCTTGCCTCACTAATAAGCCCTATTGCCAGCAAAAAAAATTATATAACTCGAATCGAATCAAAATTAATGAATCTAACTAAAAACAAGTAAGGAAGCCTAAGTTCGAGTGGAATCGAACATTAGATACTCAGCTGTATGCTTTCATTGTTTGTTTGCGTTTGTTCGATATAGGGTGTATTTTATATAAAGCGAGTGCCGCATAAAGTGGGCGTAGCCACGCCCATTTTCAACATTTTTATCAGTCATCCAACTAAGAATATGAATATTATTCTTTGTGCAAAATTTCATTCCTTTATGACTTCTAGTTACAAAGAAGTCTTGTTACAAATTCCCAAAGGGTGTTCCAGAAATATCTTTGTTAAAAAGTAGGCGTGGTCATAAACCGATTTCAATAAATTTTTGCGTGTCTATTAACACAAGTTATAAAAGTGGATAAACCAAGTTTCGTCACAATATCTCAATTATTTGTCGAGTTGTGGGCTCTGAAATCTCGTTGATTCCTTTGTCTGAAAAGAGGCGGTGCCACGCCCATTTTCCGAAATTTTTCTATTTTTTGTTTCCGATCTATTGTAGAACTCATGCCACAAAATTTCAATGAATTATCTTTATATTTGACAAAGATATCGCTTAAAATGTTTTTATTAGGCCACTTTATGATACCCATATATAAAAGTGGGCGTGGTCGTCAACCGATTTCGCTAAAATTTCGAACATGTATTACTACAAGTAGTGAAAGTGTATAGACCAAGTTTCGTCATAATATATCGATTATTTGTCGAGTTATGGGCTCAGAAATCTCGTATATTCCTGCTTCTAAAAGGAGGCGGTGCCACGCCCATTTTCCAAAATTTTTGTATTTTTTGTTTTATGTCCATAGTTGGACACCTTCCATAAAATTTCAATGATATATCTTTATATTTGACAGAGATATCGCTTAAAATGCTTTTATTAGGCCACTTTATAATACCCATATATAAAAGTGGGCGTGGTCGTCAACCGATTTTGGCAATTTTTCGTCCAAACATTTGCCTAAGTAAGTATATCACGCCTACCAAATTTCATCGATATATCTTCAACGGTTTCTGAGTTACGACTCATAAAACTTTCAATGTTTGCCCCTTAATAAGTGGGCGTGGCACCGCCCATTTTCCAAAATTTCACCATATTTCTTCATAAGGGCCTGAGCTCAATACGTGTGTGAAATTTTATCACTCTAGCTCTATTAGTGACCGAGATACAAAATTTCCGATTTTTACTATATAGGGGAGGTGGGCGTGGTCATGGTCCGATTTCGCCCATTTTCAATACCATCCGTTCCTGTCTTGATACCAACTTACATTTCAAATTTCATCAAAATATCTCAATTTTTGCGCGAGTTATCGTGCTCACAGACGGACAGACGGACAGACGGACAGACGGACAGACGGACAGACGGACAGACGGACGGACATGGCTCAATCGATTTCTCTTTTCACCCTGATCATTTTGATATATATAAGTCTATATCTATCTCGATTATTTTATTCTGTTACAATCCACCGTTAGGAAATCAAAACTATAATACTCTGTGTACTAGTACAGCTGAGTATAAAAAAAAGAACGCTACTACTAGGTGTATTTGTACATATGTAAATACATAAGTGTGCAGATGCAGCGTATGCCCAAGTATTAGAAACTTTGGCCCAATTCTGCTCGCAGGTAGTGAGCCGTCGGCAGTGGCGTTGGTGGAAACAGTGCTGAGCGGATTGTATGGGCTCTTCTCATTCGTTTTGTTAATATTCACCGAAAGTGTTCCCAGTAATTAAACCACTGTTTTGTCCCCTCCTTCGTGTCTCCAGCTACCTTTTCTCCTCTGTTTTTCTTCTTGTTTTTGGAATGTGTGTCGGCCGTCGAACTCCTCTAGCTCAGCTGTTCAGGGAATTACGGGCGACTTGACCATAATTGTTGTTGTGATGTTTCTATATTTGCCAGCTTTGTTTGTGTGTTTGTGCGAGATGTGCTATGCAAGTTCTGTATGTTATAAACGTTTTTATGTGTTTTATGTTAAGTGTCCTCCCTATTAACCGGCACAACCCAGCCTCCGGAGGAGGTCCTTTGAAGGCGACCTGCAATTGGATGAAAAATTATAGATAGTTTATCTTGCTGCGAGACAGATATTATTTTCATCTACATATATGTGGTGGCCTGCAATAACCGCCTTAGTCGACTTCGGGAGATTTCGAATTATATATGCATGTACTATCACAAAATGTATATGTTTATACCACCACAAAAGACATTAAAACAAATAATATTTTTGCACACACAGACATTAAAACAAATAATATTTTTGATTCAACCGATTTTTATGATTTAAAAAAAAAAAGGAGTTGGAATATAAAAGCAATTTGTCTCGATATCACATTTTAAGACCTAAGCAGTTATTGCAAGTAGCCAGTCTCTAAGTAGCAATTTCATACTTACCTCCAATTCCAGCTAAGTACCGTAGTGGTGGTGTCTCCGACCGCGCTCTGCTCCTTCCCTTGTGCCACAGTTTGGGATTGGTCACAAACACTTAAAAAAATTTACTAAATTTATTTTATTAATTTATTTGCACACTTTAGCTCTCAAATACAAACACTCGCGGAGTAAGTAGCGCATCGTAATTTTTCTTTTTCTTTATATGACCCGTTGCTAAGATTTTCGGTCTTTTATATCTTTTCGGCTGTAAGGAAAATTAACTGGCCTCATTTACTTGCCGAAACGTTATATTCTTCCAATAAGTGGATCTTCGCCACCTACATAAACATTCACCTACACACAAACATTCACCTACACACAAACATTCACCTACATACACACACAAATACACCCACATAGCGGCGTGTGATCGTCCTTTCTCGCTTTCACTCACATTGTTACCACCTTTCTGTTCGCGCGCATTGTCCTGCTCACCACCCTTTCACCAACTGCTGAGCAACATGTATCGATACACAATTGGTAAACATTCTTGTGGAAGGGTTGCGATAATGTTTCTTGCCTCAAAAAGCTCGCGTTACACAGGCTCTAAAATATCTATAAGATATTCCACTGTGACCTTATCAAAGCAATATTCCTCTTCCTTCATTTGGAAGGGATCATATCGGCTTCTATATACCTTTGCTGACTACGGCCCAATCAGTTTTTACAAAACAACAGGTACATTTAATACAACCACAGTTGTAGAAACCAAGGATGGAAAATAATTACACTGGATCACAAAATGAAATTTGTTGTCTGTACTTTGGACGTGACTATCCTATCTATATGTAAAATCGGTCGCTGATTCCGAAAATCGGGTTTATTTTTAATTCTATGGGAAGGTTTTTGAGATATCGGCAATTTACCGTTATTTGGCTCCACTTAATCCTTTATATATAGATATGTATATATTTTTTTTATTTCTTGCTCAAATATTTTCTCTTGAAAATAAATATCAGTCAATAACAGAAAAATTCAAGAAATAGGGTTTTCTCTCTTGTTTTTCAAAGATTGTAAGAGTTTTTGTCTAAGATTTTTGTTCACGGTGGGCAGGAAGCGACGATAGGTTGCATGAAAATGTCGACAAAAAAGGAAACTGGGGTTGTGTTATGTGATGTTTATAGATGAGAGATCCGTTGAAATTAAAATCCGAGCTACTCCTTTTTCAAGGATATCCACATTTTTTGTTTTTTTTTTAAAGGATCAAATATAGACGAAATCGAAAATTCGCCAAAGTCCAAATTTGTCCGATTTCAGTAAATTATCTGGTAGCTAAAGGATACAAAAAAAGGTATTAAAAAGAAAACAGGACACCTGTAGTGGAAAAATCCAATGTGAACAGGACCACTGAAATATAAATGAAATATATTAAACAACAACAATTTTAATGTAAAAACAGTATATAATTACTGGTACTTTTCGTCATCCAAAAGTCGATTTTGTTATTTTTCGTCGGCCAAAAGTCGAACCTGTTATTTTTCGACAACCAAAAGTGGAACTTGTTACTTTTCGTCAGTCACAAAAAACGTATGCTAGTTTTCGGTATGGTACGACGATAATATAACATTACCATAAACAGAACCAGTAAAATACTTATTTTCAGCGACAAATACATAACCTTAAAAACGTTCTGCAAGTGGTGTACACTACTTGTGAATACTTCGAATATAATCGGAATATATATATGTATTTATTTGTATTTATTTTCATATTAGATTCGTACACTAAGATGTTGAGATCTTTTTTAGTACAACACAATTCATAACATTAAATATGTATGCAATAACTTATTAGCAATAAAAATGTATTATTAGTTTTACAATACCCAATATTTTAATTAACTATAAACAAAACAATAATAAATAGTATTAAAAAGAAAGAAAAAGAGGAAAAGGAAAAAATAAGGTAGCAGGTCACTCTTTTATATTTGATTTACTTCAGGTTGTTACTTCGCTTCATTTTTGAAATGCTCAAAGAGGCATTGTTTAAAGTTGCTTCCGTTTAATTTATTTCGGGTATTAAAAGGAATACAGTTCCACAGACGAGCTGCGTTGACGAAGAATAGCCTAGCCGAAGCCAACTTGTTGAAGTGGGGAATTATTAGGTCAGGTAATCGCATATACATATTTTCATAAACACACAAACATTCAGACGTTGTGTTCAGCAAAATTACGCTGCTACTATGAGTGTGGGTTAGGGTGAAGTGAAATCATTATTGCTCTACCCGCAGAAAGTTGCCTTTCTAGTACAGAAGTAAGACTGCAAAATATTATTGGCCTAGTCCTTTATTTGGAGGTGCCCCAATTCCATTAAAGAATGGACAAAATGTTCCAGATGCATAAAATTCATTTGCTAGATAAAATTAATTTGCTAATTTCTCCTAAAAATATACGTAATTTTCCGATGAAAAATGTTTAAATCAGTGTCTCCAAGCTTATACAAAAATTCTGAAAATTCGAGGAAATTTCCAAAATTAAAAAAAATTTCAACATTATTTGTTTTTGAAAGATTTTTAGTGCTTAGAACGAAATTTATTAAATTCAATTGTAATTATTATTCGTTTTTATTCAATTGACTTTTACCAACCCCTTTTTTTTGAAATCCTTTAGTTGTACCCTGCTACAAGAATATATCGCACGTTTTATGCAATAGGGATTTAACTCAAAAAAATATTTTTTTTGGGAAAATGCAAATAAACTTTTATAATTTCAAATAGTTTCCTTCTACGGCTAACTACAAAATCACTTTTATTTCCGCCGTTTTTATCTTTTTGAGTATTTTATAATACTAGACTCAAAGGCACAACCCAGTTATTGAAATATATGGCAAAATCCCAGAAATCGAAAATTTCGAGTTAAATCCCTATTGCATAAAACGGGCGATATATTTATATGTATGAATGGCTAATGATGGAATCGAATGTGGATTAACTTCTTAGATTAAGCAATGATGTGAATTGTTTCATATCTTTGGTGTGGGTGTTGTTCTTGGGCGAAGGGGGAATTATGGGAGTATTGACGGGGTGACGGACGGACTGTAATTTTTCTTCCCGTAATCCTAGTGGGGCCTCGTCGTTCGCCGTGCAGAATGTCGATCTGTCTATCTGATCTGCAAGATATTGGCCTCATCTGTCTTCTGACAGAGCCAATTGCCATAGCTCATGATGAGCATTGAAGTTTCCTATTACCAACCGATTATTCCCCGTAAGCAGTGAGCTGATTTCGGAGAGATATTGCGGTGGGCAGCAGGAGGCTTTGTGGAATGTATATATTGTATATCTGTAGTTCGACGTCGCCTGCTCGGACTGCTATGCCCTGATATTCTAGGGTAGTGTTGTAGAGCGTCAAATGTAAATACACAAGCGCAAACATACATACATAATAAATTTCCATACATTGTATTGTCACGCGCTGGCGCTGACTACTTAGTCAGCCCCACACAAATTGTAAGTACTAGAGCTCGGAAAAATAGGTGAAATCAAGCGCCTAAAAAATGCTACATTTTGTAAATTTTGGTTGTTTTCAGTGGCGGGATTACAATTTAAATATAAAGGGGTAGCATATTGGTATGGTGAAGATTTTATTAGAAAAGTTCTTAATCATGTTACACAAATTTGCAGTTTGAATAAACATACAGTGGTGTGTGATGAAATAAAGCCAAAGAGGGATTTAGTTTCTTTGATATTTTTACTGAAAAAAAGTATGAAGAACACATTTTTTATTTTATATTTTTGTACATCGTCAAGCTTTTTGAAAGCAAAACAAAACTAGCTGTAATGAAAATAAAATTTGGGAAAAGTAAGTAAATTATGGCATAGTTAATGTTCCAATAACTCATAAACAAAAATGCAGAACGGTTTTTACCACGACAGAAATTTGCATTTTTACAGATATGAAATTATGCCGAGTATCCAATTGGAAAATTGTAAACCCTGAAATGGTCGTAAGAAAAAATAGGAAAGTTCAAATCAAGTTTTTTTTACCTAAAATATGCAAATGTTTAAAGTCAGACCACTACAAATTAAAAAGTTGTATTATATATTCCATTTGCTAATGTGCACTTGCCTCATTTTCATTCAAAATATATTTGGTTTGAAACTGTAATTGCTTTTCCTTCACGTGCGAAGATTTTGTCTCAAATTTAAGCGAGTCACTACAAATTTTTAATTTTTTTCTTTATTCTTTATAATTATATATTTATTTAATATACCTTATTTATTATTATTCTTTATTATTATATTTATTTATTGTAGCTTTCTTTGCAATTTTTCACGTGCAACCCATAAAAAACCTTAATAATTTATTTTTCTGGCATCCTAGTAAGCAAAAAATCCAATTGCATTCACGGGGGCTTAGACCTGAATGAACCCCACCCACCCTTAAACTTGCCACTGGATGTGCTCACAAACATTACGTAGCATAATTTTAGGCGTTTGATTTTCACCTATTATCCGAGCTCTAGTAAGTACACAAAAATTGCTGACGCTGCCATTCTCACGCTTCCAATGTTATTCTAAGCCTAAGCGTTCATAGGAGCATACATATGTACATGTACGTAGGTACATGTACATATGTACAATATACCGTGGGAAAGAGTCCCATTATTTTTAAGTACTTAGAGTAAATATGTATCATAGTAAATAAGTAGTACATAAGAATAAATTTTGTATAAAAGCACAAAATTTTGAATAATAAAGTGAATTCGATTTCGCACGTCATACCAACAAGTACTTGGTCGTTTTTACTTTTATTATATGGCGATCTTTGCCAAATAGGTCGTGGCAATTCACTTTGCCTTCCATCTATTTACGTGGCAATGAAAACCATCGGTAGTAATAACTAGGCACGGCAACAGCAGCGAACAAAAAATTGCATATGCTTTGTGTTTTGAATTGGTCATCATAGAGCGAGAGCCCGTGACTGCCAGACCTTCGTCATTTTATAAAGGCTGAAACTCTCAGCGCATACCTCCAACGCAACTATGAATGATGGTACAATATGAAATTTGGGTCCGGGGACCTTTAGGAGATATTAGGCCCCAAAGTGGCCAAAAATGACACCTTACTTTCGTCATTTTATAATGGCTGAAATCTGGATATATCACTTAGGAGACTCTAAAAAGACGATATCTCTTCAGCCAGACACTTTCCATGGGGATAAACCCCTGCCAGACACCCCTAAAAACTCGAAAAATGACACCTTACTTTCGTCATTTTATAAACTGAGCTAAATGAGCTGAAACTTACCGCTCATATTCGTACATATGTACATATGCATGTATGTACGAAAATGTTTATGCATATATGTATGTACATATGTACACACATGTATGTATATACATATATATATATATATGCACCCATTTACACATCCTTGCAAAATCGTTTGATTATATATCCATTTGAAGTAGTTTGGAGTACTTACAAAGTGATCATTAACATTGCTCCAAATAACCGACCAATTAATATATTTACATCGGCTCGTAGCTAGTTGAATACTGTAACCGATACGAAATTTTTCTCTTTTTGAGATATTAAATATTTAGTTTCTTTAATTTAATTTTTAAATTAATCGCCCATATGTATTCCAATGCAACGACATTGCCATGTTAATTGGACCATATTTTTTGTATGAAATCTTGTAGTAGGTACATGGAATACGCCGTTGGTCCAGTACTCTACAGGTAAATGAATGGAGTACTTGGAGTTTTTGCAGGGAAATGTATGTGCATATGTACTTATATATGTATATATGTGGCGATCACTATATAACATTTGATATCGATAAACATTAATATTCTTCTGTTGTTTGTTATGTTAAATTGTAATGTAACGAATTAATTTTTTGTACATTTCCAACACTACATGTTTCTCCGAAAATATTATATGTATGTTATAACATGACTACCTAAGCAAACGAATTATACATAAGAAAGAGCGAAATTAAAATAATAAAATCATTAGCACTCGAACGGTCGAGAGAGACACTCTTCTTATTTACGCGCTACCGCTCACGCCACATTGGTGTCAGAAGTCCCGTTAACATCTACCGTTTTTTTCTTCTGTAATTTTTCTAATAAAATTTTACTTAATTTTTTCGCACAATAGTTATTGTGCCATCATAAAAAAATATATCTTGTCTACTTACATACAATTGAGAATGAAAAGTGCTTTGCAGAGGACAGACAGCACCACAATCACAGGCAGCGATGGTGCTCTAGAGGAATCTACCGCGCTAGCCAATCAACCTACTAACGCGGCTCCTGAAGACACAACTCAAGGGCAAACTTCGATAGCAGAAACTTCCATGGCACAGCAACATGGAACTTTTCCTCAAGAACAAGGCGCACCAGTATTATTGGGCCGGCAACCGCAGAGCGCTCCTCCGCCGCCCGTACGACAAAGAGCACCGTTTGTTCAACAACAACAACAAGATGCATATTATCCGTTTGCTCCTCAGCAGCCACCGGTTCAACAACAACATCAATCCGCCCAGATGCCGTTGGTCCAACACCAACCGCAAATTGCGCCAAGCCAAAATGAATTTCACGCACGAATTCCAATGCCGCGCATTACACCGAACGACATCGAAGCCTGGTTTACATCAATCGATTACTGGTTCAGGGCATGCAATATGCACAGCGATACTCAAAAATATTATCATGTAATGGCAACGTTGGACCCCCTTACACTACCTACGATTGGCCAAATTTGCAGAAACGCAGAAAATCAACAACGTGTGCTTAGCACAGGCGTAGGCATGTACGAATTTTTAAAACGCGAATTGTTAAAATACTTTGGCGAAAGTCAGCAACGGAGAATTCAGCGCTTACTCGAAGAAATGGTGCTGGGTAGCCAACGTCCAAGCCAGCTATACAACGCCATGCGACGCGTCGCTGGAAACTCTTTTTCGGAAGACACGCTACGTGCGATGTGGATACAACGATTACCAGAACTCGTACGCGCATCCGTCATCGCCCGCGAAGGTACGATCGACGTCCAAATAGCCGTTGCCGATGCAATAATGGAAACAGTGTCTCAGCGTCAAGTGTGTGCTATTTCAAAAACACCAGTATCCAATTCCCCATCAACCGACATAGCAGCTGCTTTGGTACAAATTACAGGTGCTCTCAATCAGCTACAAAAACGTTTTGACGACTTGAACACCCGGGGGCGCAGCCGTCATCGCAGTCCTCAGCCTGTACGTTCACGTAGTAGTCGCAGCAGCAGCCAGCGTTCCGTTTCGGCAAATTCTCAGGAATGCTGGTACCACCAAAAATTCGGTGACGGAGCAACTCGCTGCCGCAGTCCATGCAGTCGCCGCCAACGAGGCGCTGCTGATCATGAAATTAACAAGCGAGATTGACAATCAACACCTACCTGCAATGCAACAAAATTAAAAAACAGCGCATGCATTAACCAAATCTTTGTTGCCGACCGATCGTCTCACATCAAATACCTTGTCGATACAGGGGCTGATTACAGCGTTTTACCAAAAATGCACATTTCAATTCCCTTGCAGCCGACATCAGTCAAGCTGTATGCGGCCAACGGATCCGAAATAAACACATACGGCGTTCTTCGCAGACGTATCGATCTCGGTTTACGACGAAGTTTTGAGTGGAACTTCATGGTATCTGACGTAAGTACCCCAATCATTGGCAGCGATTTTATTCGCCACTATGATTTAATAATCGACTTGAAACGAAACAAGTTAATAGACAAAACTACAGGTCTCGATGTGCCGTGCACTATTTGCCCTGGGGTGAATATGCAGATTAAGGCCTTCGATAATAACGATCCGTTCACAAACCTTCTGCTAGAATTCAAAGATTTAACTGAGATGACTTCCGAACGCAGACCAGTTACTACCGACATTTATCATGTAATAGAAACGACGGGGCACCCAGTAAACGCTCGTGTGCGAAAGCTAGACCACGTAAAACTTGCCGCTGCAAAAGCTGAATTTGAATATTTAATGCGAATTGGGGTATGTCGCCCCTCCAAAAGCAATTGGGCCAGCGCACTCCATATGGTCCGAAAGCCAGATGGAAGTTGGCGACCATGCGGAGATTACCGAGCGCTCAACAAAATAACTGTTCCCGACAGATACCCGATTCCATTCATACACGATTGTACAGCAATACTAACCAACAAAACAATTTTTGGTAAAATCGACTTACAGCGTGCATTTCACCAGGTACCCGTCAGACCCGAAGACGTAAAAAAGACAGCCATAGTAACACCATTTGGACTTTTTGAGTTCACGCACATGACCTTCGGGCTCCGAAACGCAGCGCAAACTTTTCAGCGCCTTGTGCATGAAACGCTTCGGGGCCTCGACTTCGTTTTTCCTTATGTAGACGACATTTGCATTGCATCTTCCAGCATGTCTGAGCATTTTCAACACATTCGACTCGTGTTTGAACGACTTCGAAAAACAGGTTTAACAATAAATCCGTCTAAATGCGAGTTTGGTAAAACTCAGCTCAAGTTCTTAGGTCACCTTATTACCAAAGAGGGTATTCGCCCCCTACCCGAAAAAGTGGAAGCCATTTTACGTGTACCGAGGCCAAATACAGCTAAGGAATTAAACAGTTTCGTCGCAACTATTAACTTTTATCGAAAATTTTTGCCGGGTGCCGCACAGAGACAAGCTCCTTTGCAAATACTTATTAACACAAAGAAACATAACGACAAAACGCCTATTGAATGGAACGAAGATGCAGCTGCCGCGTTTGATGAATGTAAGAAGAATTTGGCCGACGCCGCTACTTTAGCATACCCGAAAATTGGCGCTCAGTTGCAATTAACTACCGACGCATCTGACCTGGCCGTAGGAGCTGTGCTACATCAGTTAGTCGACAACGATCCCCAGCCATTAGGATACTTTTCACGACGTCTTTCCGAAACGGAGAAGCGCTATTCTACCTATGATCGGGAGCTTTTGGCAATATACCTAGCTGTCAAGCACTTTCAGTTTATGATCGAAGCCAACATTATAACTATTTTCACCGACCATAAGCCGTTGGTGTATGCCTTCAACAAACGCTCCGACAAAGGATCACCACGCCAGATCCGACATTTGGACTATATAAGCCAGTTCACTACCGATATACGCCATATACCCGGATCCGCTAACCAAACTGCAGATATGCTATCACGCATCAACACAATAACCGCAATAAACTATCTCGATATGTCCACGGCGCAGAAAACTGATCGTGACATCAACGCGCTGAAAGATGGTAAGAAAACTCATTCACTCAAATTCAAATATTTCAAATTACCAGGTACGCAAGACGAAATTCTTTGTGACATCTCTACGAGTAATATTAGACCAGTGGTTCCATACACTTTCCGAAACCTTGTCCTGCGCACACTTCATAATCTTGCGCACCCAGGTGCGAATGCAACACTTAAAATGGTCTCACACCGTTTCGTGTGGTTAAACATGCGAAAAGATTGCAAACAATTCGTTCGTGCATGCGACCGTTGCAACCGCAGCAAAATCAACAAACACAACAGAGCACCATTGGTACGTATGGAGATGCCAGATCAACGGTTTGAAGTGGTTCACATGGATATAGTTGGACCATTGCCACTGCACCGAGGGTTTCGCTACTGTTTAACATTACTCGACCGCTTTTCAAGGTGGCCAGAAGCCATTCCTCTCACCGACATCCAAGCCGAAACCGTGTGTCGAGCATTTTTAAACGAATGGGTAGGTCGATACGGAGCACCTAAGAAAATCGTAACTGACCAAGGAGCTCAGTTCGAATCAAACATTTTCACCGAAATGCTTAACAGTTTAGGCACGCAACGCGAACGGACATCTCCATATCATCCACAAGCAAATGGGTTGCTCGAGCGATGGCATCGCACTTTCAAAAGCGCTATTCTCGCAACCGGAAAACAAGAGTGGGTCGACAACTTAGGGTTAACACTTCTTGGCCTGCGAAATGTTGTAAAAGACGACATTAAATGTACTCCTTCGGAAATGTTATTTGGCACCTCTACGCGATTACCAGGGGAATTTTTCAGTTCAATTGAGAATAGACCGCCAAATTCTGTTTTCGTGGATAAGCTACGTACTCATTTGCAGAACATCCGTCCGGTGGAAACATCATGGCATTCGCAAAACACACCGTTTATCAACAAGAATTTGATGTCATCAACGCACGTCTACGTCAGAAACGACAGGGTTAAACCATCCATGACAGAACCATACGATGGACCATACAAAATCACCGAAAAAAACAACAAAACCTTTACAATAAATGTAAGAGGAAGAAAGGTTGTCGTATCCGTAGATCGCCTCAAACCAGCTTATTTCATCGCCGATGAAAACACAACCAATCCAACAACTACAAATCTTGTAACAAGCTGCGCCAAATCAAAAAAACGAGTCACCTTCCTGCAAAACTATTAACAGAATTTCTAGAAAGGGGGTACTGTGGCGATCACTATATAACATTTGATATCGATAAACATTAATATTCTTCTGTTGTTTGTTATGTTAAATTGTAATGTAACGAATTAATTTTTTGTACATTTCCAACACTACATGTTTCTCCGAAAATATTATATGTATGTTATAACATGACTACCTAAGCAAACGAATTATACATAAGAAAGAGCGAAATTAAAATAATAAAATCATTAGCACTCGAACGGTCGAGAGAGACACTCTTCTTATTTACGCGCTACCGCTCACGCCACATATACATATGGATCTGAAAAGATACATATATGTATGTATATGTACATCCACACATATGTTGTATGTCATGTACAGATATGACACCTTACTTTCATCATTTTATAAAAGCTAAAATTTGGGACATGTGTTAAATTCAAATTGATTCGGGATGCCCGCGGGATCACTTGCTGTAAAACAAAGCCATGATATGCGCCCATTAGCGGTAAAATACTAATATCTGTCCCGAAATTCAATGCAATTCCTCTCTGACAAAAAAACCTCACAGCTACCTAAACAGAGGATTATTTGAGTTACAAAATAATACAAACAGATACATATATATATATGTATGTAGGTGTGTATGCATGTCTTTCAAATATGTATGTACATTAAGGTGGTAAAAAAAAAAATAAAGCCTAAGAAATGATGATGTAAAAGGAGAGGGCAATTTGGAGGCATTTGCGCGACCTTTAAACTTGAATATACCTAAAAGGCAAAATTTTCGATATAGATCTGCGTAGTACAGTCGCATGAAATGCGGGTTGATCCGCGGATTTAGGGGGAACTTTATTTTCTGCATACACTTTGGATCACCCCAATGGACATACAACATATGTGTGGATGTACATATACATATATGTATCTTTTCAGTACATATGTACATACATTTCCCTGCAAAAACTCCAAGCACTCCATTCATTTACCTGTAGAGTACTCGCTATGGACCAACGGCGTATTCCATGTACCTACTACAAGATTTCATACAAAAAATATGGTCCAATTAACATGGCAATGTCGTTGCATTGGAATACATATGGGCGATTAATTTAAAAATTAAATTAAAGAAACTTAATATTTAATATCTCAAAAAGAGAAAAATTTCGTATCCGTTACAGTATTCAACTAGCTACGAGCCGATGTAAATACATTAATTGGTCGGTTATTTGGAGCAATGTTAATGATCACTTTGTAAGTATTCCAAACTACTTCAAATGGATATATAATCAAACGATTTTGCAAGGATGTGTAAATGGGTGCATATATATATATATATGTATATATACATATATGTGTGTACATATGTACATACATATATACATAAACATTTTCGTACATACATGCATATGTACATATGTACGAATATGAGCGGTAAGTTTCAGCTCATTTAGCTCAGTTTATAAAATGACGAAAGTAAGGTGTAATTTTTCGAGTTTTTAGGGGTGTCTGGCAGGAGTTTATCCCCATGGAAAGTGTCTGGCTGAAGGGGATATCGTCTTTTTAGAGTCTCCTTAGTGATATATCCAAATTTCAGCCATTATAAAATGACGAAAGTAAGGTGTCATTTTTCGAGTTTTTAGGGGTGTCTGGCAGGGGTTTATCCCCATGGAAAGTGTCTGGCTGAAGAGATATCGTCTTTTTAGAGTCTCCTTAGTGATATATCCAAATTTCAGCCATTATAAAATTACGAAAGTAAGGTGTCATTTTTCGAGTTTTTAGGGGTGTCTGGCAGGGGTTTATCCCCATGGAAAGTGTCTGGCTGAAGAGATATCGTCTTTTTAGAGTCTCCTAAGTGATATATCCAAATTTCAGCCATTATAAAATGACGAAAGTATGGTGTGATTTTTGGCCACTTTGGGGCCTAATATCTCCTAAAGGTCCCCGGACCCAAATTTCATATTGCACCATCATTCATAGTTGCGTTGGAGCTATGCGCTGAGAAAGTTTCAGCCTTTATAAAATGACGAAGGTCTGGCAGTCACGGGCTCTTGGTCTATGAGCCCGCGGAAGCAAATTGAGCAACAACAACAGCAACGCTTGAAAGCGAAACAGTAACAACAGCCGGGCAGTCACAGTAGCGGCAGCAGCAACAGCAGAACATGCGGCGTCAAAAGGACTGAGCGAAGAAAGCAGCATAATCTTCATTTTCTGACCAGCAGCAGCAGCAATAGAGCTTGGTGTTAATATAATTTAATATACACGTATATTTACTAACACATCTTGTGGCAATCTAACGGCTGCCTACTCAGTGGCGATAATTGAAAGATTTTCTCCTACAATTTTTTTTCTTTCTCTTCATTTCTAACAAATTCCATGGTCAACCAACAAGAGGTTGACGAAATATTTGAAAGGTGGTCGAGATTCTTTATAGAAAGAAATCAACAACCACCTGAAAACAATAGACCAGGTCCTTTGCCGATAACAATCGAGGAGTATCGGCAAAGACAACAAACTAACAGAAGGGTGGAGGAACCCAAAATTCCGAAGCCCATAGCCTTCAGGCGAAAGAGGGGTGGCAAGAAGTATAACAAGCGAAAAGCTCTTGCCATCACCCACGAGAAAATTAACCTCGCAACCAGTATTGAGGAAAAGAAAGAATTAAAAAATAAGTTGAAGAATATAAGAAAAATGTTTAAATAAATAAAAAAAAAAAAAAAAGTGGAAGTGTCTTTTGTTTTTTGGGAATGTCTAGATCTAGGAACTCAATTGCTGATTTATCTAGCGGAGTGGAAGTGAGAGATTTGAGAGATTACGACAGGGAATTAGAATGGTTGAGAAGATTTTGGTATCGCATAGGAATGACTAGGGAACCAACTATAGAAGACGTTATAAATCCTACGACAAGAGTAGAAGAAATACAAAGAATGTTTGAAGTTTCCGGCATTCCAAGATTTTAGTGACATTTTTTTTTTAATACAAATAAGCCAATATGGGTGGCAAAACATCCAAGATTGACAAACCAAATGCCAATGTGGTTAATTCCATTGAAGTAGTTGATCATACTGAGTCCTTGGATTCCATAAAATTCATTTTGCTTGCTATTGCAATTGTTAGTTGCATCAATTTATTTTTGAGAATATACTCAATCCACAACAAAATTTTGAAGAAGAGATACATTTCTCGCGCTGACGGCCTGGATAAAGTTTAAACAGATTTTTTTGAGATATCATTATTATTCAATGGCCAAATGGGAAATAATTTTTAATACACTTATAGAAGAAAAAACAACGGCAGAAAAAGCATATAAATGCATAAACAAAAATATAACAATAAAAACGGAAACGGTAAGAAAACACCTCAAAACAATACTAGATTCATTAAATAATTTAGGTGAAATAATACGCAAAGTTAACAATCAACTCACTGCAGCTCACCAATTAGAGGCATACCAAATATTTTCCATTGTTAGAGACAAACTAGTATCTTCATTAGCAAGATACAATATTGATGCATTAGTACCAAACACATACGAAAGTACTATATCACTCGACTTTAGCATTTTATTACCAGAACCGGAAGAAAAAGACAAAATGCCACAAACAGTGGTAGAATTTATTAAAACGGCTTCATCAATTTTGCCTGAATTTGATGGTAAGCCGGAAAATCTACACAGTTTTTTGGACGCAATTGAAATTCTCGATCAGATCAAGGACACGCATGAAGCGTTAGCGATATCCATTATAAAAACTAAACTTAAAGGCACTGCACGAAATTACATCAGTACTGAAAACTCAATACAACAAGTTAAAATAAAGTTGCAAAATTCAATTAAAGGCGAGTCAGTAGAAGTATTGACTGCAAAGCTTTTGAATATTCAACAGCGTAGTAAAACAGCTAATCAATACACTACTGAAATAGAGAAGCTAACAAAGTCATTGGAGGGAGCATACATATCTGATGGGCTTACCTCAGACTTGGCAAGCAAATATTCTACACAAGCAGCTGTAAAAGCCATGTGTAAGAATTGCTCGAACGAAAAAGTAAAAATGATAATGCAAGCAGGAACGTTCACTTCCATGAACGAAGCTATCTCTAAATTCACAAATAGCTGCACTGAAGTAACTGGAAACCCAAACTCATTGCTTCACATCCGCCAACAAAACTATTACCGCGGTAGCTTCCGTCGAAGTTATCAAAGTAATAATAACAGAAGTAACCAAAGACGCGCGTTTCCCACGCGCTACACTTATAACAATAACAATAACATGCAAAGGCGAGACTTTAGAAACCAAACACGCTCAAATGCTCGCAACAACAATAACAATACCAATACAAACAGCACACGAAACATACGTAGCTACAACCAACAGGAAAACCAGCAGACTCCACTTCAACAGTAGAGAGAAAAATTTTTGTATTCAATTTACACTTGAACAGCTACATAACTTCCAAGTCAACATTAAATAACTCATTTTCTACTCTCCTAGTAGACACAGGAGCAGATATATCTATTATTAAAAAGGGTCAAATTCAGAATGATGTTTCAATTGATAATTCACAAATAACAGATTTAAAAGGTATTGGTCAGGGTATAACAAGCACCCTCGGAACAGTTAAAGCAGATTTGAAGGGCGACGATCTTTTGATTCGACATAAATTTCACATAGTAGAAGATGATTTCCCAATCCCATGTGACGGAATTTTGGGACTAGATTTCATTAAAAAATATAATTGCATTTTGGACTATCAAAATGAAAAAGATACTTTGATATTACGTCCACATGATTTCCCAGAAAATATAGCAATTCGAATGACAAATGAACCAACAATAAATAGTATATCAGTACCAGCAAGATCTGAAGTAATCAGACAAATTAAAATTAACAATAATAACGAATTATTTATACCACATCAACAATTAGCCGAAGGTATTTTTATTGCCAACTCAATAGTGAACCCGAATCAAGCATTTGTTAGAATTATTAATACAACAGATAAAAATGCAACTATTCAAAATTACAATATTAATACAGAAAATTTAGAAGACTACATAATTGTAAAAAATAAACAGAAAAATAAAGAAAATAATAAAGAAAAACTGGAAAGATTAAATAAAAATTTTCCACCATTTGCTAAATCTCAACTTAATACTTTGTGTTCAGAATATATAGATATATTTGCATTAGAATCAGAACCTATAACCACCAACAATTTTTATAAACAAAAACTTTATATGAAAGATGATACTCCAGTCTATGTAAAAAATTATAGAATACCAGAAGCACATAAACAGGAAATTAATAAACAAGTAAATAAACCAATTCAAGATGACCTAATAGAACCATCTATTTCCGAATATAATAGTCCTATTTTACTAGTACCGAAAAAATCACTTCCAGGTAGCAATGATAAAAGATGGAGATTGGTAATCGATTACAGACAAGTAAATAAAAAATTAACAGCAGATAAATTCCCATTACCAAGAATTGATGATATTCTAGATCAATTAGGAAGAGCAAAATATTTTTCTTGCTTGGATTTAATGTCAGGTTTCCACCAAATAGAACTAAGCCCAGAATCAAGAGATATAACATCATTCACCGCAGACAATGGTACACACCGCTTCAAAAGATTACCTTATGGTCTCAAAGTAGCACCAAACTCATTTCAGAGAATGATGACTTTGGCATTCGCAGGTCTAAAGCCATCACAAGCATTCTTATACATGGATGACTTGGTAGTATTAGGATGTTCCGTAAACCACATGATTAAAAATTTAAAAGACGTGTTCGCAACTTGCAGAAAATATAATTTAAAATTACACCCAGATAAATGTCTATTTTTCAACCAAGAAGTTACTTACCTTGGACACAAATGTACAAGTAAAGGAATTTTACCCGACCCAAATAAATTTAAAACTGTTCAGAATTACCCAACTCCCAAGAATGCTGACGAAGCTAAAAGATTCGTCGCATTTTGCAATTATTACAGAAGATTTATATCAAATTTCGCAGAATACTCTAGAATATTAACAAGACTTTGCAAAAAGAACATTGTTTTTAATTGGACAGAAGAATGTGAGAAATCATTCAATTATCTGAAAAATGCACTAATTAGCCCAAATATTTTACAATACCCAGATTTCAATAAAGAATTTTATATAACAACAGACGCAAGTGGATATGCCTGCGGAGCAGTACTAAGTCAGGAATATGAAGGAAAACAATTACCAGTTGCTTATGCCTCTAGATCTTTCACAAAAGGCGAAATAAATAAAGCAACAATTGAAAAAGAATTAGCAGCCATTCATTGGGCTATAACTTATTTCAGACCGTACGTCTACGGTAGAAAATTCACAATTAAAACAGACCACCGACCCTAACTTACCTTTTTTCGATGAAAAACCCATCTTCAAAACTAACTAGAATTCGACTAGACTTGGAGGAATATGACTTAGGGGTGGAGTACATAGCTGGAAAGGAAAATTACGTAGCAGACGCACTATCGCGCATAAATATTAAAGATCTTAAAGAAATGTCAATTGAAGCATGTAAAATATTGAAAGTTACGACTAGATCGGAAACTAAACAAAAACCCAGTAATATAAAAAATGAAGAAAAATGTCACAATGAGAACCCTAAAATATATGAAGCGCTTAATAAATGTGAAGTAAAAAAGCTAGCTCAGCTCGTTTTCGATCCCTCGAAACTGCAGTTCAAAAAGGGAAAGAAAATTTGTAGCGAAATTAATATAAATAACCTAATTGTTGAGGCGAAGATTGACTTAGGACAATTCTTTGCCAGGCTTATGAAAGAAGCCGGCAATCTAGGAATTAATAAAATACAGTTGTCTTTAGGAGACAAATTGTTTAGTTATACTCGAGTAGACACATTTAAGGAAATAGGTACCAAAGTTCTCAAAAATTTAACTATTGCACTAACTCCGGAGGTTATGCATGTGGCAGATAATGAAAAAATAAATAATATTCTTCATAAATACCACGATGATTCTGTTAATGGTGGCCACCCAGGAATCAATCGTACAACAAATAAAATAAAACAAAAATTTTACTCGAAAAACATGAAAAATGACATTAGAAAATACATTAAAAAATGCGCTCAATGTAACAAAAACAAAATTAATAAAAATTTAAAAGAACCTATGATAATAACAGAAACGCGAACAAAAGCGTTTGATATAGTTCAAATTGACACAATTGGACCATTTCCAAAATCATTGAATGGAAATGAGTATGCAGTCACCATAATATGTGACTTAACGAAATATCTAGTAGCAATTCCAATTGAAAGCAAACATGCAAAAACAGTAGCCAAAGCTATTTTCGAACATTTGATTCTCATTTATGGATGTATGAAGACCATACTAACCGATATGGGAACGGAATATAAAAATAACGTTTTTGAAGAACTGTGTAAATTATTAACAAGTAAGGAAGCCTAAGTTCGAGTGGAATCGAACATTAGATACTCAGCTGTATGCTTATTGTTTGTTTGCCTTTGATGGAAACACGGTGTACTTTATATAAAGCGAGTGCTGCATGAAGTGGGCGTATCCACGCCCATTTTCCAAAATTTTTCTATTTTTTGTTTCCAGTCTATTGTAGAACTCATGCCACAAAATTTCAATGAATTATCTTTATATTTGACAAAGATATCGCTTAAAATGTTTTTATTAGGCCACTTTATAATACCCATATATAAAAGTGGGCGTGGTCGTCAACCGATTTCGCTAAAATTTTCAACATGTATTGCTACAAGTAATAAAAGTGTATACACCAAGTTTCGTCATAATATATCAATTATTTGTCGAGATATGGGCTCCAAAATCTCGTATATTCCTGCTCCTAAAAGGAGGCGGTGCCACGCCCATTTTCCAAAATTTTTGTGTTTTTTGTTTTATGTCCTTAGTTTGAATCTTGCCATAAAATTTCATTGATATATCTTTATATTTGACAGAGATATCGCTTCAAATGTTTTTATTAGGTCACTTTATAATACCCATATATAAAAGTGGGCGTGGTCGTTAACCGATTTTGGCAATTTTTCGTCAAAACATTTGCGTAAGCAAATATATCACGCGTACCAAATTTCATCTATATATCTTCAATAGTTTCTGAGTTATGACTCATAAAACTTTCAATGTTTGCCCCTTAATAAGTGGGTGTGGCACCGCCCATTTTCCAAAATTTCATCAAATTTCTTCATAGGGGCCTGAGCTCAACACGTGGGTAAAATTTCATCGCTCCAGCTATATTAGTGACTGAGATACCAAATTTCCGATTTTTACTATATAGGGGAGGTGGGCGTGGTCATGGTCCGATTTCGCCCATTTTCAATACCATCCGTTCTCGTCTTGATACCAACTTGCATTCCAAATTTCATCAAAATATTTCGATTTTTGCGTGAGTTATCGTGCGTACAGACGGACAGACGGACGGACGGACAGACGGACGGACGGACGGACATGGCTCAATCGATTTCTCTTTTCACGCTGATCATTTTGATATATATAAGTCTATATCTATCTCGATTATTTCGTTCTGTTACAATCCACCGTTAGGAAATCAAAATTATAATACTCTGTGTACTAGTACAGCTGAGTATAAAAATAGAACACAAAACTTCTACACCTTACCATCATCAAACGTTAGGCACTGTTGAACGCAGCCATAGAACATTCAATGAATATGTACGTTCATACATATCCATTGACAAAGACGATTGGGATGAGTACCTCAAGTACTTTACCTATTGTTATAACACAACACCTTCTACAGTTCATGGTTACTGCCCTTTTGAACTAATATTTGGAAAACCGGCACCGACATTCGAATTTCTACAAGAAAATACAATTAGCCCATTATACAATTATGAGGCATATGCTAAGGAAGTTAAATTTAGGTTACAAATTATAAAACAGGCTAAGAAAAAACAAAAAACTAATTACGATAAAAACATACAGCTTAAGGAAATTAATGTAGGAGATTTAGTACTAGTTAAAGATGAAGCAGGACATAAGTTAGACAATAGATATAAGGGCCCCTATAGAGTAACAGATATTGATAAGCACAATAACTATAGTTTAACTTCCTATAGAGTAGTAAATATTGATAGGAACAGTAATTATAGTTTAACTCCCTATAAGGTAGAAAGTATAGGTAAAAATAATAATCATTTAGAAAAGAAAATTATAGTACATAAAAATAGACTTAAAGCAATAGCATGAGACATTTCCATTTTTACATCAAAATAAATATGTAAGTTCAATTTTAATTTTTATTGAAACGAAATACTCGCTTCATTGAATTCACAAATGAAGCGAGCATTTTTTTTTGGAAGGGTGATATAGAGCGTCAAATGTAAATACACAAGCGCAAACATACATACATAATAAATTTCCATATTGTCACGCGCTGGCGCTGACTACTTAGTCAGCCCCACACAAATTGTAAGTACACAAAAATTGCTGACGCTGCCATTCTCACGCTTCCAATGTTATCCTAAGCCTAAGCGCTCATAGGAGCATACATATGTACATGTACGTAGGTACATGTACATATCGTCGTACCATACGAAAACTAACATCAGATTTTTTGTGGCTGACGAAAAGTAAAAAGTTCAAGTTTTGGCCGACGAAAAGTAATAAAATCGAGTTTTGGCTGACGAAAAGTAATAAAATCAACTTTTGGCTGACGAAAACTATCAATTTCGTATAAACAACAACAATTTTAATGTAAAAACAGTTCATAATTACTGATACTTTTCGTCAGCCAAAAGTCGATTTTATTACTTTTCGTCAGCCAAAACCCGATCTTATTACTTTTCGTCGGCCAAAAGTTAAATGTTCTACTTTTCGTACAGAATTTTTTTATTGATAGCTTTCGCCAGAAATTTTAAATATGTTAGTTTTCGTATGGTACGACGATATGTACAATATACCGTGGGAAAGAGGCCCATTATTTTTAAGTACTTAGAGTAAATATGTATCATAGTAAATAAGTAGTACATAAGAATAAATTTTGTATAAAAGCACAAAATTTTGAATAAAGTGAATTCGATTTCGCACGTAATACCAACAAGTACTTGGTCGTTTTTACTTTTATTATAGTGTCCACGCTGGTTATGTCTTCTTCGATTAGGCGGTAATGCACGGAGTTGTGTGTGGTGAACGCGAGACCACCACCATTACCTCTTGTGCGGTCTCTACGGTGAATGTTGTAGTCCGCACGCTTAATCAAAGCTGAGTTGGAGGTCAGCTTTGTTTCCTGGACCGCGGCTATAGGTATCCCATGCCGGTTCATATAGTCAGTTATCTCTGCGATCTTTCCAGTTAGACTATTGCAGCTAAATTGCATGAGTTTGAAATGACGCGAAGGGGTGGACGTAACTCTAGGCGTTAGAGACTGTTGTAACGTACGGATGTTACGTTGCGATGGAGTCTCCTTAGGCAAACGCAGCAGAAGTACTCAATTGGATGTAGTTTATGGGTTGTGTGTGCTCATATATATAGTACTTCTATATTGATAGTATTCTATCTGTGCAATGTGTATGAATTCATCCAAAAATTTTGTGCAACTGGCAGTTCTGCGCATGCGCCTCAATTACATTTAATGTCATCTGTGAATATGTGTGACAAATACATTCAATTGAGTTCAGAGGCGTTTGAAAAAAAAATTGAAAGGCATCATTGTGTTCTAGGGGACTTATACCCCTTTGATTTTAGTTTTTGAATTTGTTTATAATTAATATAAGAAATTTGCCACATTTATTTTAAGATGCAAACTTTTGTGAATTTTTTTTATGAAAATTAGTGGAAATTTTCTAGAAAAATCTATTTTCTATGCACTCATATTTTTATGAATCGCGGCGGAAAGCGTTTCATGTTAAAATCCTGTGGTCCGATCCATGGGCATTATATCAAAAAGTCGAATTCTGCCGTTTGAGGGTTATGTTTGTAAAGTATGTACGTTCGAATGCCGCCAACACGGTGACTACTGCGAATTTCTGAACTGAATAACAGGACAATTTAGACAACGAACTTTTGGACACAGCAACATATGAGGACCAAAGTTCAGACTATGTTACTCTCCAAACCGAGCTCAACAGGGGACCACAGGTAATAATATAACAAGACGGATGGAAAAAAGGACTACGAACCAATCGCTACATGTTCCACATATTTACAGGCGGATAAAAGGTGGACGGGTGGGAGCTGCAGTGCTCCGTCCGGAGCTTGGGATTAAAAAATCCTTTTTATTCCCGGACTACTGCAGTATCTTTCAGGCATTGATACGTACAGGCGATTCCTAGTGTAATCGCTTTTTTGAAATGGTTGCTGCAGATTCGAATGTTTTTAACAACGTCGTCAGGCATCAGACCGCACGCATGCATCCATTGTTTGCAAATGGTTTCGTCTTTTGGAAATCTATTTACATATGTATATATATATATATATTTATATAACCAATAATGCACTCAAAACGAAATACGTATGTAAAGCTATTTTATTTATTTTATCCCTTTTATTATCACAAATATACCACCGCTTCGACATTTTTAAATTTTTTAATACGAGAATCAAATAATTAATATGTAAGTTCCCTATAATTTTTTTTTATGTGCCATCACTGCGGTTTATTTTGAATTCATATGTCATTTTTCAAATTTGATTGCTCGGTTTTCTCTTTCTTTTTTTATATGTCTGTACTGTAATGTTGGCTGATGGAATTCGTAGGTATTACGAATATAGGAGTACTATATATATGTGTGTGCTGGTCTAAGCAGGGTTAGACTGAAATGACAGCCCTTGGTCGGGGAAACCCAGAGTCATTCCGGTACGTAGAACCGGCTGTTGTGGGAATGACAATTACGTTATTCGTTGCCACTGCTTTAAATAACATCTGGCTGAAAAGCAATTTTATTTAATATAAAATAAATACTTATGAATACATTTAATATGTGTATGTGAATAGTGCTGGAAAAACATCGATGTTTACGAGTATCGATATTTTCGATATTTTTGAGAAAAAACATCGATATTATCGATATATCGACCTTTATATTAGAGCTCTAGATACCCGGGTATCGAACAATTCGAAAAGATCGAATTTGTCTGAGGCTCGTTTGTTGTTCAAATGCCCGTACAAACATTCGAGCATTCGAGCTTACAGACAAAAAAATTTGTATCAGGAAAACAAAAATAAAAAAATACATATGAAGACAACAAAAAAAAAATAAACAAACGAAAAATACAAACTTCAAATGCCCGTGCAAACATACGGGTAATAAACAAACAAGCAAGTGTTCGAGAATTTAAACAGCATTTGTTCGGGCTACTCGAAAATGTTCAAAAAAAAATCGAGAGCTCTACTTTATATAAACCTTAATTTAACATATCTATATAAAACTGCTTTATTTTTCGAAATGTCTGCATTCATTATTGTGCCCTGAATTGAACGAGAGTGACAGTCATTTATATTACTCTAAAAATTAACTAAATAAACATTTAAACTAAATATTTCAATTTATTATCAAGAGAAATCTTTTTTGAAAAGGGAATTCAATAATCAAAAAAAAACAAAAAAGGTAAATTCTGTTCCAGCCAGAAAGAGTAGGTATCAATTACAGTGGTTCACTGAAATATTTCGCATTTAAGTTATTTAAAAAACCATGTTAAAGACTAAAAGGTTTGAAATAGACAAATTAATAATGCATTCTACCTTTTACACTAAGAAAATAAATCAAAAATAAAATTTTTATTTTTACAACGCACGTTTTCAACCAAGTAACTTTATTTTAAAAATGAAATTTTTTAAATTAAAAATGAAATTTTTGGAATTAAAATGTATTTGGGATTTAAAAAGAAAATGTTTAAATTAAAAATAAAAATGAATGGAAAAAAACATGTTTTTGGTTCAAAATCTTATAGTGCTTAAAATAGAAATAAAAATTTTTTAATTTAAAATGTTTTTTCTTGATTTTGCAGTTCTACAATGAACATTTAAAAAAAAATGTTCGTATTTACATTACTTTTAAACACAGGAATTTCTACATAGGAATCAAATTTTAAAAAAATCTCCAAATTTGGGTAATTACCCACAAAACGGCAATGCTGCCTTTGGGGCTTAACTTTTTTATTTTAATAAAAAATTATTAACAAAAAACTATCTAACTTTTTGCTTGGTCATTACACACACACCAACACATAAATTCAACTGATTTATTTATCATAGTATCACACATACATTATATTTACTAAATAACACACAAAAAGTTGCAATATTTTACAATTAAATACTATATTTTAATAAAATGCAAGTAAACAATTTCCCTTTTTCTGCTTTTTTCGACCGATTATTGAATTGTCAAAATGAGTAGCGTTGCCACTCAATTAGGTGTAATTTACAGCGCATTCACACTTAGGCATTTAAAGTTGCAAAAAATATGCCTTTGCGCAGAACACTTTTCTGCGTTGGCGGCCTTCGGCCGCGCTTATTTAAAATAACCCTGGGCTACGCCACCAAATTCCGGATATACAACCTAACCGTGGCTACCGCCACGGTGATGTCCTTCTGCGTAGTACACCCTTCAGCGATTAGATATTGCGATATATCGGAAACTCACCACTTTTCACCATTCATATAAAAAGAGCTTAGTGTGAATGCAGGTTAATATAGATTAGTAGTAAATATTGGTGGCAACCAGGGTTTGAATTTGCTTGCTGCAAAACAGCAATAGTCGATGTTTTTTGCTTATTGCTGAATTCAGCCGAGCAAAAAACGAAAACACGAATCATTCGCTTCAGTTTTCAGCTGAGTCGTATTTGCTTGTATAGTTAAGCCAAGCAACTCTATTTGAGAGGGTTGCTTTTACTTCCAGCAATTAGTTGAGTGGTAAATTTTTGCTTACAGTTGCTTATTTTGCTGAAACTAGTTTTTAAGCAAAATTCAACATGAAAAGATGTTTACAAATGGACATACATACATAGTATGTGTACATACATACATACATAAGTAAATATGTATAAAAAATCGAAATATGCGTAAACAAATAGTTTCAGCAAAATAAGCAAAAGCAGAAAAAATGCAAAGACACAACTAATTGCTGGAAGTAAAATGATATCCCCCAAATAGCGTTGCTTTGCTTAACTATACAAGCAAACACGGCTCAGCTGAAAACTGAAGCAAATGAATCGTGTTCTCGTTTTTTACTCGGCTGGCCGAGTTTGCTAATTTACTTTTCGTTAGCAAAAGCAAAGCAATAGCAAATGCAGCAAAAGTAGCTAAGCAATTTCAAACCCTGGTGGCAACACTACGCGCCACAGTCCTAAAATTAGCGACTTTTGTTTACTTTGGTTTTGATTAAAATATAGTATTTAATTGTAAAATATTGCAACTTTTTGTGTGTTATTTAGTAAATATAAGGTATGTGTTATCCCACGATAAATATATAAGTTGAATTTATGTGTTCGTGTGTGTGTACTAAGCGAGCAAAAAAGTTGCATTGTACAAACAGTTTTTTGTTAATAATTTGTTATTGAAATAAAAAAGTTAAAGATTTGTATTCCTGAGATCGAAACGCGTCGATTGGTACCCCATTTGTTAAAATTGGAACAGTTTTAGTCGATACACCGTAAACTAGATAATTACCAGAAATATTTCTATGTTCTTATCAAACAAATTAGTTTCTAGTAGAGCTCCAGATTTTTTTTGAACATTTTCGAGTAGCCCGAACAAATGTTGTTTAAATGCTCGAACAGTCGTTTGTTTGTTTATTACCCGTATGTTTGTACGGGCATTTGAACAATTCGGGCATTTTGAAGTTTGTTTTTTTCTTTTGTTTATTATTTTTTTTTCTTCTTCATATGTAGTTGTTTTTATTTTTGTTTTTTTCGATACACATTTTTTTTGTTTGTAAGCTCGAATGCTCGAATGTCTGTACGGGCATTTGAACAACAAACGGGCTTCAAACAAAAACGTTCAATTCGATTTGTTCGATACCCGGGTATCTAGAGCTCTAGTTTCTAGTTAGTTATTTTGCAACAGGTGGAATCCTATAGTTATGCAAAGGTTATAGAAATTGGACATGGTATTTACTCGTAGTTTAAAAATATCTCTGATTTTCTAATACCTACAACATTCAGCCGTTGAGAATATAATTATCTCATATCCCTTCACACCAATTTGCAATGCTCTACTACAAATATTTCAAGAGATATTCGCTGGGAAAATTTTAGCTTTTATGGGAGATGAGCATCTCTGTTCTCCTAATACCTAGCATTTTTACCCGTTGAGTACATAATTATCTCGTATCCATTAAAACCAATTTTCCATGCTCTACTAAAAAATTTTGAAGAGATATTCCATATGAAAATGTTAGCTATTACCTAGCTCTGCTAGAAATAAGGCAAACCCTAAAAGTTGGTGTTATTTCCCATTCGGGAGTGAAATAAAGCAAAGTTTGCTTTATTGCCGTTTGCCTTATAGCCCGCCACCAGTATTTGTACTCGTATTGACCTTAATAGTGTTACCGAAAATTGTAAAGATCGGACCACTATAACATATAGCTGCCATACAACCGATTGTTCAGATACAGCAATTTTGGGCTCTGTTCGAACCCGCGACCCCTGACATGGCAGATGAGCACTCTGCCCATTACCCCACAAAGATAAAAGCTACATTTTTATATAGTTAAATAGATAGATGTTTTCTACTAACCTTTTACTGCATTTGATATGTATAACAAGCAACGCAATACCAAGCACAATACAAATAGACCCAACAACAATGTATGCAATACCGAGAAATGGGTTTTTGCCACCTAGCACCGATGTTGTAGATAAAATCATTTTCTTCGAACCATCAAATGACGTAACGGGATATTCTAAGCAACAGGAGGATGATATAAGAATTAATTAACCATACTTCATGATGAATATAATATAACGGCGAAAAGATGATTAAAAATTAAACATACGATAAACAATGTTCAGCACATAGGAGCCTTTTTTTAATCCATTTTGGAAGGTTACATTTGAATGGTCGACGCGTCTATAAAGTTTGCGAAAACTAGGTAGTGCGGCTGTGCGCATCCAAACAATTAAATCTTCATTCTAAAAAATTTTTAAATTAGGTAATGAGTTAAAAATATATATACATATTTACAAATATTAAAGCGAAGGTTAATATAAACAAACCTGGAACCCATTGTTATCGGGATTTTCGGGGTCTAATTGCCATAGCTCTTTCTGCCAAAATTTTGGTCTGCTGAAGTATTTCAAAGCAGTACTTAGATTTCCTGGAGGATTTCTGAATTTAATTAACTTATCGGATGGCCACGATATGCCGGTGTTAAGCAAAGGTACATCTTTATCCTCAAATTTTAGTGTTAGAGTGTCTGTAGAAAATTATGCTGCTTGACTAAGACTGTAATGTACATATTAAGAACAATTTGTTACAAACCATTAAAAAGAGAATTAGCAATTGCTCCGCACGGCGCAATAGGTATCTTTTCCATATTTTCCCCATACTCGTAGGCAAATGGGACACAATCTGTTGATGGATCTGACGACAATCGTCCCAACAACTGCTCATCATCTCGAGATTTTACATAACGCCGATGGTTTTGGTAGTAATTGCTTAGCCCATAATACATGTAAACTTTTCCCTAAAGTAAACCAATGATTAATAATATACAAAAGTAATATTAAGTATATTTTGAAATTTGTATTTTTGTTTGTTTTTTTTTTGTTTTCATATGCATTTTATCAATTTTCGCTCGAATGCTCGAATGTTTGTTTGAACATTTGAACAACAAACGGATTTCAAACAAACACGAGCTGCTCGAATTGCCCGACACAGGGTATTTTAAGCTCTAATACGTGGTGTGTAGAGTATATTGAACGTCTTCACTAAATTATATAAGGGCGATTCTAGAATGCCGAACGTGACGTTCGTGCGCCTTCAAAACTGAATAAAGTATGCACAGCTTTGCATATTTTTCTTCTTATTTTCATTTTCAGAGAGCGCTTGAGTAGCATTATAATCGGTGCAAATAAGAAGTGTTATTGATTTCAAGTTTCTGAGAGTTTAGTATTTCAAGGGTGATTTTCAGGTTTTTATGCGGCCAAAATTGTCTACATCTATTCAAAATTGCTTGTATTAAAATCGTAGAAAAATTAATTAATTAATTAATTGTAACCGAATTATTACAGAATGTGTATATACATACGTTTATGTGATATTGATATATATATATATGTATATATATACAGGGCCGCCGAGAGAAAATCCGGGCCCGGGGTTAAAATAACTACGGGCCTCCATACTAAATGAACAAATTCTAAAAATCAAAATTCAATGAATATATATGTACATAGTTAAGAACTTTAATTTATTTATACATTAATACAGATCAAGTAAATATGTTTACATAGAAATATACATATTAGGGTGGGTCAAATGTATTGTTCAAAAGGCGCATCCAGTTTCATACTGGGTCATACTGAGTAATATTGTCCATGGGACCATAGGTCTGAATGAATTCTGTTTAAATACATATTGCTTTATTTGTATGAAATAAATTTCTTTAAATTGGAATACAAATATTTGTTGGTAGAAATTTGGTATATCAAAAGACTGATCCTGCTGAACGCTTTGTAGCGTCCGGAACGCAGTTTAAGTGGCTAAAACAGAGGCATTAAACTAAATTTCTGTCGCTAACATACTTTAATCATTAGCTGTGGCCTAAATCTTTCCTTTTATCATAAAACGATACAATATTTCGCGATATTTCTGCCTCAAAAGTTCAAAAAATCGTGCGAATATACCGTCCGAAACGTCCAGGAAATACCCATATCGCTGTATAAGAATTTGCATCATACCAAATTTTTCTGTTGCAAGAGAAAGCGAATTCAAATTTATGCTGCAAAGTCGACGCCAAAACCAACAATTCCTTAAGTGAGGTGCAGACACGTTAAGAGATTTATAAAATTTGTTGAAATTTAAAATGATTGCTATCTACGAAAGGTGATTAAAGGTGTTGTTTGTTTATTTTCTGTAAGCAAAAACTTGGATATCATTTTGAGATTCCCGGGCCCTCTAAAGCCCGGGCCCGGGGCAATTGACCCCCTCAGTCCCCCCCTCTCGTCGGGCCTGTATATATACTATTTATATACATTTATGATTACAGAATGTGTATATATGTACATACGTTTATGTGATATTGATATGTATATATATTAGGGCGGGTCGATTTGTGGGGAGGCAAAAAAATTGCCCATGGCTCTCTGAAAATCATATTCTAGGGATCAAAATAAGAAACTTTGCCGAAGGAACCATACCTCTAAAACGAATTCTGATGTCCCCCAATTTGGGTCGAACTTTTGGGTAGGAAATTTGGTATCTCAGTCACTAATATAGCTGAAGCGATGAAATTTTACCCACGTGTTCAGCTCAGGCCCCTAAGAAGAAATTTGATGAAATTTTGGAAAATGGGCGATGCCACGCCCACTTATTAAGGGTCAAACATTGAAAGTTTTATATGTCATAACTCAGAAACCATTAAAAGATATATCGATGAAATTTGGTACACGTGATTTAGTTATTTAGGTAAACGTTTGGACGAAAAATAGTTAAAATCGGTTCACGGCCACGCCCACTTTTATATATGTGTATTATAAAGTGACCTAATAAAAACATTTTAAGCCATATCTCGTGAACCGATTTTAACTATTTTCCGTCCAAACGTTTGCCTAAGTAAGTAAATCACGCGTACCAAATTTCATCGGTATATCTTTAATGGTTTCTGAGTTATGACATATAAAAGTTTCAATGTTTGACCCTTAATAAGTGGGCGTGGCACCGCCCATTTTCCAAAATGTTATCAAATTTCTTCTTAGGGGCCTGAGCTCAACACGTGGGTAAAATTTCATCGCTCCAGCTATATTAGTGACTGAGATACCAAATTTCCTACACAAAAGTTCGACCCAAATTGGGGGACATCAGAATTCGTTTTAGAGGTATGGTTCCTTCGGCAAAGTTTCTTATTTTGATCCCTAGAATACGATTTTCACAGAGCAATGAGGGATTTAATCGACCCTCCCTAATATATATACATATATGTATATACATATATATACATTTATGATTTACTGAACAGGCGTTGCTGCTACTGAACATGCCGCCCTCCTTGAAAGATACCTCAGTATTTTCAATTACACTACCCAACAAAATTTCAAAAATTTTCATATCCTCGACATTTGATACATGATTCCTATGTAGAATTTTCTGCTGATTGCAAATATGTAATCAGATGGTTCAAAAGTAGAACAGTTTTCGAGATTCAGTTTTTGAGATAAGAAAAAAAAGTAGGATTACTAATTAGTCAATATCTCCGCCATTGCCGTCCCGATTTTTACGTTATTTAATTTTGCTTTGAGAGGATGAAATACCCTTTCCAACAAAGTCAAAATAATTAAAATCGACGTTCAATTGACGGAGTTATATCGATCAAAAGATTTTTTTAATTCAAATTTTCAGTTTTTTTCCCGACATTCATATACTTTTTTGGAGGGATTGCAAATAATCGTTATTTTTAAAATTTTGAATAAAAAAAATCATACTTTGACATCAGGCCCGTAGCTAGGGGGGGGGGGGGCATTGTGGGGCAATGCCCTACCTTAAAACTAGAATGCCCTACCTTAAAAAGGCCAACAAGTGAGATCAATTACACTGTAGGTAAATTTTTAACTTTTGAAATATCACAGAGAAACGCCGAGACACCCCAACTTAATTTTTGGCTGTAGAAGATAGCGTTTTCAGAAAGTCAAAGTTAGCTCTCGTTTTCGAGAAATTTAGGAAAGAAGTTTCAGAGCTCCGAAGGTAATTTTTTTCCCGTTTATAAACTTTACTTAGGTTTTGAAGCCTTTTCTCGCGTAAGGATTTTGACGGTTGTTCTTAATTAATTGGGGCATTCTAAATTCAATGTCATCAATGTTAGTTTTTCCAAACTGGCTCCGGTTTATGAGATAACGGTATTGAAAAATTACCATCAATTTGGACTTTTTTGTTAATAACTCAGTCAGTTTATGACTTAAATTGCCCAAACTTTGCACATGTCCATATTTTAGCATTACCTTAACTTTTCCTGAAAATAATTGAAATCGGGTAACTATAACATATAGCTGCCATACAACCAATTGTTCAGATGTGGACATTTTGGGGTATAGCTCCGCTATTTAAACAGATAAGCACATGCAAATTTGGACAATTTGTACTCGTATTGGCCTTAATCTATTCCCTGAAAATCGTCGAGATCGGGTCACTATAAAATATAGCTACCATACAGCTGATTGTTCAGATATATGGTTTTGCACTTTTATTTTTTTATAACTCCGAAAATAGTCATTCTGCGTAAAAGAGCAACATAAAGACTTTCATTCAAAATGAACAGGTGAAAAATTTTCTCATATACGATTTCCACATATCTGCATCAGTTATTGCACTTTTGTGCAGCCAAAGTTGAAATTTCACCATAGGCATTTTTTTCAAGCCCAATAACTCATATGAGTCTTTCTTTTACAAATCGGACACCTATTGTAACCTTACACTGAACAATCAGTAGTATTGGAGCTATATGTTATAGTGATCCGATCTTGACAATTTTCAGGGAATAGATTAAGATAAATACATTTCGAAATTCTCTAAAGTTTCATGTCCTTAGCTGTTTAAATAGCGAAGCTATACCCCAAAATGTCCACATCTGAACAATCGGTTGTTTGGCAGCTATATGTTATAGTCACCCGATTTCAATTATTTTCAGAAAAAGTTAAGGTAATGGTAAAATATGGTCATGTGAAAATTTTGGGCAATTTAGCTCACAAACTGACTGAGTTATTAACAAAAAAGTCCAAATTGATGGTAATTTTTCAATACCGTTATCTCATAAACCGGAGCCAGTTTGGAAAAACTAATGATGACATTGAATTTAGAATGCCCCAATTAATTAAGAACAACCGTCAAAATCCTTACGCGAGAAAAGGGTTCAAAACCTAAGTAAAGTTTATAAACGGGAAAAAATTACCTTCGGAGCTCTGAAACTTCTTTCCTAAATTTCTCGAAAACGAGAGCTAACTTTGACTTTCTGAAAACGCCATCGTATTCTACAGACATAAATTGTATAATTTATCCACTAAATTTTTAAATTTACTATTATTTTAAGGTTTTAAGTTAATAAAACTAATAGCCTTCAAAGCTATAAATATTAGTAAATAATCTCTTAAGCCTTAGTATTTAAATTACTCCTTTAGATTTGTGATATTTTGACCTCCCTACAGTGTTATTATAATTAAATTTTTTGTTTGAGATAAAAAATTATTGCGGTTGCAATGTATGATATCGCTAGCTTAGAGTGCAAACTGTGTAAGTCCACTTTTATGGAAAAGTGTATTTTTTATGTAGAACGCTAGAAAAATCAAATACGCACCACGCTAAACAAGTCTGTGATACTTGTCATATTTCTACTCGTTGTTATTCGGTGATACGCAAATTGTGTAAGTCCAAAAAACGAAGAAAATTGTGTAAGCCCAAAATAATTACATGAACAGAAAATTTTTTTTTCATTTTGAATTTTTTTCATTTTTAGTTTTTTGTCTCTCCTACAAAGTTTGAAAAAAGGACTACACAATTTGCACTCTAAGCTAGCGATATGGAGAATCCACCCTGCATCACACATATAATTAAACTAGCTGACCCGGCAAACTTCGTTCTGCCCAAAATAGATTTTTTTATTAATTTCATTTCAAAAATTGTTATTACACCGGTATTGTTTTTAATAGAAAATTAACGATTTTTCACTACTTCATTGTGTATACAACTTCAAAAAAATATAATTTTAGTATTCAGTTTAAGGCTGCACGATACACAACATTTTTAGTTTTCTGTTCCGGATATTTATTTTCACTGAGTATTGGCTATTTTAACCAAGTAAGTAAGAGTACTGATACGTATAGTATACCTCCATAATGGTTTTCAGGCCCTTCCTCCAACCCTTTTAGATATATTCAGCCTCAAAAGTTTAGTACGTATGGGAGGTGCAATGCCCCATTTTTCGATAAATCTTTTATTTTTTTGGGTATTGATATCGTATATCTGCATAGTGATTTCTATGTACATGCCATGAACGCTTTTAGGGATATTTAGCCTTAAAAATTAAGAACGCATGGGAGGTGCCACGCCCCCTTTTCCCAAAACTACTGTTTTTTCATAAGCATGCTATTGATATCGATAATCTCCTGATGAACTTTCAGGTCCCAACCTTAAACGCTTTTATAGATATTCAGCTTGGAAAATTAAGTTTGTATGTGAGGTGCCACGCCCCCTTTTCCGATAACCTACACTTTTATGCGCAAAAATTGTTTTGATATCATATAGCTCTGTACCAATTTCCAGGTCCCTGACTTAAATCCTTTTAAAGATATTCAGCTTAAAAAATTAAGTGTTGTTGGGAAGTGCCACGCCCCCTTTTCGTATAACTCCTATTATTTTGCGTTAATATGGAATTGTTATCGTTTATCTCCACACCAATTTCCAAGTCCCTAGCGTAAACAATTTTAGAGATATGCAGCATGAAAAATTAAGTTTGTATGGGAGGTGCCACGCCCCTTTTTCCGATAACCCCCACTTATATGCGTGGTTTTGATATCATTTAGCTCTATATCAATTTCCAGCTCCCTACCTTAAACTATTTTAGAGATAGTCAGCTCTAAAAATTAAGGTTGTATGGGAGGTGCCACACCCCCTTTTCTGATAACCCCCACTTTTCTGATTGAGAAGGGTTTTGATATCACCTACCTCTATACCAATTTTCAGCTCCCTACCTTAAACTGTTTTAGAGATAATCAGCTTTAAAAATTAAGGTTGTATGGGAGGTGCCACGCCCCCTTTTTTGATAACCCCCACTTTCCTGAGTGAGAAGGGTTTTGATATCACCTACCTCTATACCAATTTTCAGCTCCCTACCTTGAACTGTTTTAGAGATAATCAGCTTTAAAAATTAAGGTTGTATGGGAGGTGCCACGCCCCCCTAACATTTTTAAATTTTTTCTTCGACTAAACCTTCGCGAGGTAACAACAAACAAACCCCCCTAAGGAAGTATTTGATTTGGTTCAGCCGTTTTCAAGTTTTAGCGTTTCAATTAAATACCAAATCATTTTTATATATTATATATAATATATAATATATAATATATAATATATAATATATATATATACTAGTCTTTACCCGCGGTCTTGTCCGCACCTACGAAGCCCCCTTTCAACATTCAGTTTGTCGAATTCCAGTTATCGATAAATTTATCGAAATATATCGAAGTCCAAATGAAACCTGGAGCCACCCCTTTCGTTTGATACCCATATTGTAGGGCAAGTTTAAGGTTTTGGTGCAATCACATTTTCACCGATAACTCAGTTATCGATCAGTTTATCGATATATATATCGAAGTCCAAATGAAACCTGGGGTCATCCTCTTTCGTTTGATACCCATATTGTAGTGTAATTTTAGGGCCGGTTTCACCATCTCCGGTTAAGCACTTAACCAGAGATTTTTGCCCGGTTAAGCAATTTATTTGACAGCTCGCCATACAATTTACGTCAAACTAACCAGCGATTAAATTAACCGGAGATTGTGAAACCGGCCCTTAATGTTTTTGGGCAATTACATTTTCACCGATAACTCAGTTATCGTTAAATCTATCGAAACATATCGAAGTCCAAATGAAACCTGGGGCCTCCCCTTTCGTTTGATACCCATATTGTAGGGCAAGTTTAAGGTTTTTGGGCAATCACATTTTCACCGATAACTCAGTTATCGATTAATTTATCGAAACATATCGAAGTCCACTGAAACCTGGGACCTTCCCCTTTCGTTTGATACCCATATTGTAGTGTAATTTTAATGCTTTTGGGAAATAACATTTTCACCGATAATTCAGTTATCGATAAATTTATCGAGACAGATCGAAGTCCAAATGAAACCTCGGCCTTCCCCTTTCGTTTCATACCCATATTGTAGGGCAAGTTTAAGGTTTTTGGGCAATCACATTTTCACCGATAACTCAGTTATCGATTAATTTATCGAAACATATCGAAGTCCAAATGAAACCTGGGACCTTCCCCTTTCGTTTGATACCCATATTGTAGTGTAATTTTAATGCTTTTGGGCAATAACATTTTCACCGATAACTCAGTTATCGATCAATCTATCGAAATATATCGAAGTCCAAATGAAACCTGGGGCCTTCCCCTTTCGTTTGATACCCATATTGTAGTGTAATTTTGATGCTTTTGGGAAATAACATTTTCACCTATAATTCAGTTATCGATTAATTTATCGAAACATATCGAAGTCCAAATGAAACCTGGGACCTTCCCCCTTCGTTTGATACCTATATTGTACGATCTTTCTATACCTATATGCGAAATATCATAAGTATAGTTCCAGTATACTCATAGTTATATGGAATAAAAATATATCGAAAAGTAACGGTCCTTAGCAGGGTCGGAACCCCCAAAATTAAAAACAAAAAATAGCCTATACTTCCTTCCAGACTATAACCTGTATGCGTGCCAAATTTCAACAAAATCCGTCTTGCCATTCTCACGTTTTTGAGGAACAAAAGCAAACGTCTGGACATCCAAACATCGCTACATTCACATTTATAATATTAGTAAGATAATATTTTAGATAAGAACATCGAATTTTTTTAGTTTGGTTAAACGAATGGTTCATTCCGGCAGTTCTCTGACAAAAACTAATCTGACTGTTAGCGAACAACACCAAGATCGTGGAATTGATTTCTAAGGCTGTGTGCTAATCTAAAACATTTTACTCGTTGGAAAAATGAGGTGTCTAAATATTCTATGGTTATCGTTTAATCATTTTCGAGAGTTTTTTCTCACCTTGACTTGCGTGCATACCTACAGGCGGCCCACATACCAAATTTAAAGATCGAAGCTCTCTTAGGTATGGAATAATCGAAGGAAATTAAATTAAAATTAAAAATTTTAAAAATTAAATCTTTTGTTGCATTAAATTTATTATAATATTTTTATTTTTTTATTATATTTTCGCTTATTTGCGTATGGCGGTTGGTCGCTATCTTCCATTAATTATATTTCTATTCACATGCATGTCAATTGCCAAAACTGACCTAGCGTTCGAATTCACCACTAAGCACGGATAAAACTGCGCTCAATGCTGGTAGTGCCAAGACTGACTTCCGCCCTACCTTAAACCAACGCTGCCCTACCTTAAATTTAAGTCTGGCTACAGCCCTGTTTGACATTCGAAGTTGTTATGTGTGCGGAGTAGACGTGTTTTCTTTTGCTGGCAATAGATTGCTATTTTTTTTGCTTACCAAACATTAGTTAGTTAGTTAACATTGAAGTGGACATTTATACAATCTGTGTGTTTTTAACTAAAGTTGCTTTTTAAGCTTTAGCTGATTGTGTAAAAATTAAGAAAACACCTGAAATCTTTTCGCATATCAGTTTTGTTATTGTGAAAATGAAAACATCAAAAAGAATCGCAAGCCAACAACAACAACAAGCACTATTGGCGCGAAATGATATACTGCCTTCGCCAAATGCTTCAATCTTAATTCAATCTCGGAGTACAGAACGAAAATTGCAAGGTGAGAGCATATCAGTCGAGCAGCTTATGCAAATGTGGGAGGAGAAATTATAGAAGCATCAAGATAACATCATCAAACAAATAAACGAAATGTGGGAACAAAAGCTGAAAAAACACGAAGATAGCATTATGAAACATGTAAATGATACAATGCAAACTATGGAGGGGAGAGTCATGCAGCGAATGAGCGAGCTCGCCGGTGAGATGACGAATGCGAAAGTTTGTTTAGAAAAATTTGAACAAAGAGTGGTAGGTGTCGAAAACATACATACAAACCTACACACAGAACTTGAATTGCTTAAAACTAAGGTTGGCACATTGCTTGATGAAATTGAAGATCTTGGGGAAAAGGCGGTGTCAACTGACATTGCAATCAATGGCATACCAAACTCGAACGATGACAATATTTCCTTAATATTTTCCAAGCATTTTCCAGTGTGGAGCAATACATTTTGAGACACCCAGCATTCGCCAAGCCTTCAGAATGCGTTCAAACAACAACAGAAATAGTAACACTACTAATCCAGCGCCTGTATTAATTAAACTTAACACGGCGCATGATAGAAGTCGACTGCTCAAAGCTCTAACTGCTTTTGGAAAGCAGAATAAAAGGCCTTTGACTCTCTCTGATGTTAACCCTAGATAGATAACGCTATTTTATACCCCTGCAAAGATAAACATACGTCATAATGACGTATCTTCATTTAATGGCTTTTAAGGAGGTCAAAAATATAAAACTTATTTGTTTTTTGACTGAGATAATTTATTTCATTTATTTCCAGTCCTATGTGGAACATTTAAACATAAAATTAAAGATAATATGAGATTAATAAAGAAATTCATGTTTTTTGAAAGCTACAAAAATTAGACAGCCTTCACAAAAAGGTGCAAATTTCATTCTTAATTCTAAATTCATAGAGATTTTTTTGTTTACTTAACAAAACAACCCTTTAAATAATATTTTAAAACAAAAAAAAAAAAATAAAACCAAGCAAGATTATATGCATGTGTTACAAACTTGGTTTTGGTGTTGTCCACACCGAGTTGTGTTACACTTGAAACATTATTTTTTGACATGCGTCTTATTTTAGAAGGACAGCACCAACAGTATTTTATTTTCTGGGAAGAGCCTGATTTCTACTGCCTTCGAGATCATTGCTGGTGTTATTTTTTGTCGTCTTCTTGGGTATCACTAACTCCATCTGAATTTTGTAGGGCAACTTGTATGGTGTTGCGCAAAGTTCTTTGCAAAGAAGATATTTTAAGTATTGTTTTCATCCGTAGATTTGTTAACAAATTAAAACTAAAAAAAAAAACAAAAACAACATATTAATCTAATAAATTGAAACACAAAGTGATAAAAAATTCATGCAATGGAAAAACCAAAATGTCACACCAAAGATAAAGCTACGTCGTTTTGACGTACGTTGTGATCATAACTCAGATAAAAAAAACTTATGACAAAAAATCGATCACCAGCAATGAGCTACAACCACCGACTGAGAAAACTGAGCGTATGAAGTTGCTTCGGAAATAAATGAAAGTCTGAGAGTAAAAATAAAAATGAATACGTCATTTCGACGTGGTTTATCTAATTAGGGTTAATGAGGTTGGCTACAGTGATGCCGAAATTGGGCCTTTCGGACCAAATCTGGTCCGATAAATTTACTTTGGGCTGTTGGGCTGCTAAAATCAATTTTGGTCCGATTTGTAATATGAATATTTTTAGTGGAGTTCTTTTATTGTTAGTGAAACACACTATTCGCACACGGTATATATATTGAGACGGTAATGCCAGTAGGCGGAAATGTCAAATACTGCTTACGTCACAGGACCATTAAAGCCGCGAACAACCAAACAAACAGCTGTGCCAATTGCAAAAGGAAATGACGTATGAGGACCTGATACTTTTTTCTAAAACCGAAAGAAATATGGCGGCCAGCGAACTGACATGACCTTTTAATTGGATCATGCTATTCGCAAATCTATTAGAGTTGGGAAATTTAGTTAGTTATTGGTGAGCGCTCTCTTCAGTGAAATAGTTCACTTTAGTGACTTTGCATAAGCTATCCAGGAAGGACGTCCCAAGAAAGCGTTGTCTGCCGCTGTTAAGAGCCGAGCAAAGCAGTGGCAGATGAGGTGTTCGATTGTCTCCTCGCCTCATCACCTTTCCAGCTTATGCAGCATCTGCGGTAGGGTGCACCTAGCCTCTCTGCGTGTTTCCCGATGAGGCAGTGTCCTGTGAGTACCACCACAAGGTTCGAGATGTCATCTCTCCTTAGAGTATTTATTTGATGGGATCGCTTGTGAACCCATTTCTGCCAGATTTGCCTTGATGTTCGACATACTGGCTTCTGTTGCCATCTATCGCTTGCTAGTTTATAGACATGCTGTTTAAGAATTAGCTTGTTTGTGGCTAAGGCATGCCTATGCCTTATGGAAGAACCTGCTCGGTAGTGCCCTGCCTCGCAAGTTCATCCGCCCTACAATTGCCATTGATATCCCTATATCCCGGGACCTACACGAGGTGCACGAGGTCTGTTTGGTCATCTCCTTTAGAGATCGGCGACAGTCTAGTGTTAGTTCTAAATTAAATGAGTGGGAGTCAAGATTACTTAGTATGTACATATGTATTTAAAAATAAATATGTAATTCCATTGTAAGTTGACTTCTGATTTTTGGGCCTTTTTTGGCGGAATTGGGCGGTAATTTGGTCGGTAAAATTTTTTTCAGTGGCAACACTGGTTGGCTATGGCAAAATATTCGTGCATGAAAGTTTAACTCTTTTTAGCATTAGAGGCAGAGTCTATGTAAGAGTGCAGCGAAACACCGAGCCGAAGCTAGTGAAAAGCAAGGAAGAAGTAAATTCTCTTGTCAGTGATGTCAAGCGATGAATACGACGACCTATCAGCGAACTAGCATAAAATTTATATCTACACACTATTTCATTCTTTTTTCTCTACTTTTTCCTCTTACAAATTGTAGTATGTACTAAACAAAGCCAATTACTCAGCGCTAATTGCATACATGTCAATGGATAGCGTTGATGAATGTTTGAGTGCTGACAACGAAAACCTTAACATTGCTTTAAAACTTGTAAGTAACAGTCACACAGGCTTACAGCTCTGTCATATAAAGGCACGTAGTTTGAACTTACAAAAGCTCGATTATATGAAGTATATTTTGCAAGATACAAAAATTGACATCCTTTGTGTGACTGAGACTTGGTTCAGAGATGACTTCGGTGATAATTTTTATAAATTGACTGGTTATACGATAACAAGAAATGATAGGCAAACTGGCGCAAGAGGAGGTGGTGTTGTCATATATTGCAAAAAACTTTTGAAACAGAAAATCCTTCACAAATCGAGCAAAAATTAGCCGGTTGAGTATTTAGTAGTTGAGGTTAGCGCAGTGATGGTAGATACTTTTTTGGAAATTCCCTACAGAGCAAGAAAAAAATCCCTACTTTTCCCTACGCTTGTTTCAAATTTTCCCTACGTAATTCCCTACACTTTTTTTAAATTATTTCCATGCTAGAACAATGAAGAAACCGCACGGCAGTAGATGAACGTTTTTTCTTTTACTAAATAATGAAAATCGGCTGTTCTACTGCATACTGCATACACACTGGCTCTCAAAGAAATCAAAAAAAATTACAATAAAATACTGATGATTTACTGTTCTGAACAATTATTATATGTAACATATATATTATGTAACATATATATCGCACGTTTTATGCAATAGGGATTTAATTGAAATTTTCGATTTCTGGGGTTTTGACATATATTTCAATAACTGGGTCATGCCTTTGAGTCTAGTCTTATAAAATACTCAAAACGATAAAAATGGCGGAAATAAAAGTGATTTTGTAGTTAGCCGTAGAAGGAAACTCTTTGAAATTATAAGAGCCTATACACACTTGCGACTCAATCGATTTAGTCGAATTGGGCTGTTGTATGCAAATCCAATTGTTTCAGTTGTTCGACTAATTGAATGTAGTGTGAATGCTTCCATACATTCCCATGCAAATCAAAGCCCGACTAAATCGATTGAGTCGCAAGTGTGTATAGGCTCTAAAAGTTTGTTTGCGTTTTCCCAAACAAAAATTTTTTTTTAGTTAAATCCCTATTGAATAAAACGTGCGATATATAGGTAGGTAGACGTAGGCATATAAATATGTAAGGGAACGAAACATTTCATTGATACTATCATAGGTACAGCATTTCTCTAAGAAATAATAAAAAAAAGTTATTGCGTCAAATACTTTGCTTTAGCCCATATGACACTACGTTTTTTCTGGTATTCTACAAGGTTTTTTGTGTGAAGGAGATGGTCCAATACAGTTTTGCGTTGGTGTAAGCGAGCAAGCTATATTGAAAAAGCCAAACGAAATACCAACAAAAAACCATCTAGTTGGTCGTAAGGGAAAAAAATTCGGAGCTAAGAGCGTAGCCAGAGCAAAAAAAACTTTTGCTCCGATGCCCTGATTAAAAGTATCGTGTATTAGATAGTTCACTATACGGTATTCCCTCTCCAATTACGTCATTGAAGGGTTCGCGATTTAACTCATCTTCGCAGCATTTTCATTATTCAGATCGACAGTCAGTGTTGAAGTGAAAAAAAGTTGAATTGAAATTTTGATTTGACTTTGCCAAAAAAAATCCCTACATTTAGCTATTTTATAAAAATCTGTCCTTCTTTCCCTACGGTCACTTTTTTCCGACTAAAATCCCTACATGTAGGGATTTTTCCCTACGTATCACATCACTGGGTTAGCGATGGAATAAAGAAATGCCTAATAGTATGTGTATACAACCCCAGCAAATTATTCGAGTTAGACTCTCTGTTTATTTGGGTTTGTGGTGACTTTAACATAGATATTTTAAACAACGACTTGAGGTCACGAGCTTTGATTGATGGCTTGTATTCCGCAGGCTTAGAAATTATAAATAAATTTCCTACGCGTTTTTCGCATAATTGCAAATCCAGCTTGCTAGATTTGATGTGTACCTCGGATGCTTCCAATGTACTTCACTATGACCAGTTTTCTGCTGCTGGAATTTCAGATCATGATATGTTGTTTTTATAATATGATATTGATTTTAACAGCAATGGCGAAACGCATTTTTATTACAGGGATTTTAAAGCAGCTAATTTATATGAACTAGCACACGAGGCAAATTTTCTACTCTGGAACGGTGTCTGGACTTTTTCAGATATAAATCAAAAACTGAGTTACTTTGCGTTTCTTATAGTTATCTCTATAATAAATATATACCTGTAAATGCGGTAAAAATTAAATCAAAAATAAGGCCATGGTTTACAAGGGATGTTCTGATGGCTATCAAAGCACGTAGTAAGTACTATAAAATTTGGAAACAACATCCCACAAACGAGAACTGGGAATATTATCGTCTAGCTAGAAACCATTCAACACTCACAATAAGAAACTCTAAAAGATCGTTTTATCAGGCAAAGTTTGATACTAATTTGCCGACTAAAAACCTATGGAAAATCCTTAAATCTGTGGGTGTTGGATGTAAAATTGATTCGAAATGCGATTTGGATCCTGACTTGATGAACGACTTCTTTTTACAATCGAGCAGTTACTCGAATAAAGGAAACTTTCGAATAGAAAACAATTTATCATATGCACCAGAAAATGCTTTCCAATTTATCACAGTAACAGAGGATGATGTCATAAGAAGTTTATATTCCATTAAATCCAATGCCGTTGGTGACGATAGTATAAGTCTTAAGTTTTTGAAACTTATTGCACTAAATATTGCTCCAACCTTGACTCATATTATAAATTTTTCTATAACGACCTCTGGTTTCCCTGATGCTTGGAAGATAGCAAAAGTTATTCCAATTGCAAAAAAGCCATCGGCTATTTTACCAACAGATTTTCGTCCGATTAGCATACTTCCTGCTATTTCTAAAGTCTGGGAAAAGTTAATTGTGGCCCAAATCACTGAACACGTTAATCACAATAACCTACTTACGGAAAATCAGTCTGGTTATAGAGCTAACCATAGTTGTGCAACAGCTTTGCTCAAAGTAATTGAAGATATCCGTCCTGCTTATGATAGGGGTGATTTAACTGTGTTGACACTTTTAGATTTCTCTAAAGCTTTTGACACAGTGGAACACTATATTCTTTTATCAAAACTACAACATTACTTTGGATTCTCCACAAGTGCTTTGAAATTGCTTGAAAACTATCTTGGAAATCGCTGACAGAAGGTGGTAATTGAAAACAATTGCTCTGAGACGAAACGGCTCTATTCGGGGGTACCTCAGGGATCTATACTTGGTAGACATATACGCTTTTCCGCGCCGGCGCGCCTGCCCCAAATCTACAAATCACAATCCTTATTCAAATATTGATTTTATTTAGTTACCTTAATAGCGCTGGCTGAATGGAATAAATAAACTAATTTCCACCTTAAGTTGTTGAAACTTTTTTATTAACAGCAAAAAACAATTGTTACATAAACTAAAATATAAAATAAAGAAAATAAATATTAAAGAATATACACAAATCCATATGTAAGGGTAAATTTAAATTCATTTGCTTATTTTGTATGATAATAAACATGCATACATATATTTACATATGTACATATTTATATATATATATAAGACACTTTAAAAGAAATATATGTATATACAGTGTTGGAAAAAATAATAGGGACAAAATTTTGCAATTCTCCATTTATTTCATTTTAAGACCAAATAATAATTACAGGGCCGCGGAGAGGGGGGGCAGCCAGGGCAATCGGCATGGGGCCCGGAAGGTTTTTGGGGGCCCGGAAAGGCAAAGCAGTATTGACAGTACTCGAACTAGGATTTCATAGATACATACATACATAGGTATTTTGTTGCTACAAAAAATTGTTTTAAAATTGAAGTGTTTAACTTAACCAAATCACCAAACTAAAATTATAAGCATCCAATCAAATATTTACCTTTTTTATACATGGGCAAATCCTAGAAAAGTGAGTTGAAATTGATAAAAATCGACTTTGATTTAGAGTTTCCAAAGTACCGCAATTGGTAAGGTGGTGAACGAAGCTTCTCAGAAATATTTATTTTTCAAATGAAAAATGTTGATAATCCTGTTTAAATTGATTTCAAAGAGTAAAGTAATAAAAAATAAAAAAAATATTAAAAACAGTACCATTTTCTATCTACTATTATTTCCATGATTTTATAGTTAGATACTAGAGTTATTACCAGGAAAAAGTGCCAGAAGGATTGAATAAATATACTGTACCTAAGATTTTGTTACTGCTTAGCTGTAATAAATATACATAATTTCTTGCTGAAAATCTAAATAGGAAAATAAAACGTAAGTGACGCAAAAACCTAGAAAAGTTATCTTAATTTCAAAACCGATCTTTCAAATTAGCTCATATCTTGAAGTTTCTTTAAAATTTATCTGTCAAACAAATCTGCATCATTTAAAACTTTAAAATTAAGACATTTTTTTAATTAATGCCATTTAAAAAGTGAAATAGAGGTGGGAAACTATCGATGGCACTACCGATAGTATCGATATTTTATTTTTTTGAACACTATCGAAGACCATCGATGGTTTTTTCAAAACTATCAGAAACTATCGATGGTAATGTGTACTCTCCATAGTTTTATAACTTTTACATCCCCATATTGCATCAATATTTTTTTCTAAACTACGACGATGGTGGCACCATCGATAGTGTCCCACCTCTGATGTGAAACGTAAGTGACGCCAGGTAAAAATAGTGTTAATTTTTTTGACGAGTAGCCAATTGTAAAAAAAATTCTGCTGCAATAATGAAAACATAAAGGCAAAGCATAATGCTGGATACCGAACGTGAGAGGATCTTCAAGCCAAAAACACCCAAAACCCCAATTTAACACAGAAGCAGTATAAAGAATAAGCCCTCTCTGGGTTAAGAGGTGGCAAAAGTAAAATACGTATTATATTTGTGCTTGAAAAGAGGATGAGCTAAAAAGATATATGTACCTTTTCATACAAAAAATCAAAAATATAAGTGTTTGCATATGAAGATGCTGAATTTTTCAATATAAGTAACTTATTAAGGGATATTTGTTGGAAATTTTAACTGAAATACCATTTATTTTTTAGGGGGGCCCGTAAACGCGAACTGTCCCAGGGGTCCGGCTCGGCTCTC